>CM059196.1:29120515-29425224 GCA_030323885.1 Branchipolynoe longqiensis | reverse complement strand
CCCGCTGGTGCATGCAGCACACGCATCTCCCTCTGGTGGGTAGTTGTGTAAGTCACTGCACTTATTACCTGTTTTGTGTGGAGGATGGCATATTTTTAGTAAAGCGTGTTAGTGAGATAGTAAATTTGTGATATTCATGGTTTGGAGCCCTGGTTCCTTTCCCAGTTCTCCCCGATCTGAACATTTGTATAGTTTTGTTTATTCCTTATTTATATTTTTTCGTTTTTATTTGTTGGCATTTGTCAGGGTTTCCTTGACTTTTTGGAGGATGTCCCCCATTTTATTTTTGTAACCTGGTTTTATCGTTTCTCCTTCACTGGCGCTGTCCAGGTACCTTCCTGAGCCCCAGTCTGGGCACTTTGTGCATTCCCTGAATGCATTTCCAGGGGCATTTATTAGCTTTTCTTTTAGCTCTATGTTTTGTGTGAATTTTGCGTGGACGATAGATATCCTCCAGCACTTTTTCATTTGTTTTGCACCATTCTGGTGATCTCCATATTTTTTTGGCCATTGCTTTTATTGTGTACGGGTTGTCCGTGTTTTCGATCATTCTCATTATGTCATGTTTATCGTGATATTTGGCCATTATTGAGCAGTAGTATTGCTCGGCCGAGGTGTACTTTTTTCCATCCTTTCCTGTGACTTCGCATTTGTACAGGTTACTAAAGGGGGAGTTGTGGCCTTGGAACGACACTCCCCAGGGGTGTTCCCTTGTTGCACCCCTTTTCTGGTGTGATCTCTTGAATCTCAATCTCTCCGAACTCCTTGGGTGTGTAGGTTTTCCCATTTATTTCTATGTTACACCCTTTCATTTTGATCGATTTTATTTTGTCACTTTTGGTCTCGAGTGCAAGTGTGTACATTTGTTGTACTGTTTTTTCACTCAGCATTTCCGTTTCTGTCCTTACTGGTCTTATTGTGACTTTGTTGTAGTCTTTTTTGGCCTGGAGTGTTATTTTTCTTCTGGAAGAGTTCTTTTTTTTGCGACTCTTTCTCCAGCTGGATTGTTGTACTCCTCGGCCTGGTTTGGACTTTCTCTGTGGCCTGGATTTCTTGTTCTTTTGTTTCCCTTGAACTTACACATAATAGGCCTAGATTGGATGTAGTTGGTAATAACCACTTGTCTCTTTTCTACCATATTTCCCGTCCTGATATGACCTTAGATGTTGCTAGGACGTAAAACAACAACAAACAAACAACATCTACCATATTTTCGTTGAGAAGGAGGAGGGGGAAGAAGCAGAAGCAGGGAAGTTGGAGGAGGAGAAAGAGAAATAAAAGTCAGTCTTATTGTTCAGGCCTTGAGGAATTCTGTTATAAACCATGTCGTAAACAATGCATCATTGGAACCATAATAGTGCAATTGTTAACTACTTATCAAGAAAGCTACAACGCGCACCTATTCATTTATACAAAGCATTTCCTTTTCGAGCAGTAGCTGTGCGTGTCACATGGAATTATCCCTAAATAGTGGCTGTAGTTGGTATGTTAATTAAAGTTGCATGGTCCGATGGCATATGAATATTTGTCTTATTTTTTAGATAAATATATCAAATTGATCATTACGAGCTACTAATCATTAGTCCGGAGTGATTTTGATTAAAGATGATTAGTTTTGAAGTAATTTGAGCTGAAAGAACCAAAATTAATTTCGACAAGCTTGCCAAAAGTCCTGTTGCTATGACCTAGTCACTGCATTTTGATGTTCATAAACACTTCCTACATTTATGGCCACACACACCCTATGCCCACATCCAGACCCCCACACCAGACACCCCCACACCGCCCACACACCATACACACCATACACCGCCCCCACCCCACACACCCACACTACGTCAAAACACCCCCACACCACACACATGTCCATACCCACACCACCACACACACTTCACACACACCGTAAACCTCACACAATTACACCCACCCCACATTCAACACCCCCCATACCACACAAAACTACACACACCACCCCATACCACACACACCCCACACCACTACACCCACCCACGTCAAAACACCTCCATACCACACACACACCACACATCATACATCCCACACCACTACACCCACCCCACGTCAAAACACCCCATACCCACCCCACCCCACTACACACATACCCCACACCACACACATACCCACACCACACATACCCACACCACACACATACCCACACACACCACACACCACTGCACCCACCCCACGTCAAAACGCCCACATGCCACAAACATTACCCCACACCACTATACACACCCCACATCATCGAATTGGTAGAGCGCAGGCTTTCCAAACGAAGGTTGGGAGTTCGATTCTCGGTCGAGTCAAACCAATGACTGAGGAATTTGGTACTTGTCGCTACCTTGCCTAACGATTGGCATAACTAGGATAGGGATAGGGCAAGGACTGGTTGGCTCAGTGTCAGGATAATGTGACTGTGGGATATCAGGTCATGGTGCTCGGGGGCTGCCCAGTCGGGCAGCCTTATAAAATCGACATGAGTGTGCACTGTAACAAGTCGGTACCCCAACGAAGCAGCACTAAAAATAACCATGTATGCGCAGTAGTCAAAATTTGACTTCAGTTATCACTTGGATGTAATTGATTGGTTATTGGAGTTTTAGGTCTATCAGGAAGGGTACCGACTTGTGACAGTGTGCACTCATGGCAACTTTATAGTGCTGCCCCACTGGGAGACCAGGCTGCCAGCAACATGACCTGATATCCCACTCAGTCACATTATCCTGACACTGAGCCAACCAGTCCTTGCCCTATCCAAATAAAGTCCCGTCCTGATATGACCTTAGATGTTGCTAGGACGTAAAACAACAACAAACAAGTCCAAATAATGCTGAGCGCCTCGCTAGGAAGCGACAAGTATCAATTTTTAAGTCATTGGTTTGCCTCGATCAGGATGCGAACCCGTGGGTTCGAATCTCACGACCTGCCAAAACGGGAGACGGATGCTCAACTCATTCGGCCAATCCGCCTGGTACACTTGGATGTAAAGCCACAATCATAATAACAATTAGTAGCTTTAAATTTTTTTTAAAAGGCCTTAAATCCTACTTGTCTCTAGCGGAATCGCTGATATATAAAGGTTTAATTTAATTTAAATGAGGCGCAAAATACATGGTGCCAGGATGGTAACATTGGGTGTGGCACAGATGCGTGACTGGCAGACTGTAAAAATATATATATATATATATATATATATATATATATATATATATATATATATATAAATAGCACCATTCTGTGAACATAATTCATCTCACACACATAATGCCTTTCTCGGACATTGCCCCTCATACCCACCCACGCATAGTATGGTCGGAAAGAAACTTATAATAATACACCTTCCGCGAATACAAATCACCGTTCCCATTCAGTAGGTTGGCAAAGAAGGGACCTGCGTTATGTTCAATGGGATTTGGTCATAGTTCTATGTACAGGGTGACACTACCACCCACTGGCCTGGCTTGGAATTAAAATATCTTTGAGCAAACTAAGCGGTTTTTTAAAGAATGATGAATGAATCAATATAATGGCAACGCTTTGAAGAATGCTTAATAACTTTGAAATAGATTGTATTGCCAAGAGAAAGGCGTTGGGTGATGCAGGAGAGGGACATTAAACACCACTCTCTCCGTGAGGTGGGGTGGGAGGGGTTGGGGGTTGGGGGTTGGGGGGGGGGGTAACCTCCGGCCGAATTCGATTATGACGACCCGGGCGACTCGGGTCACCCGAGACGTTATAATTTGAAATCGAACACCGCGAGTGGAGTCGAAATAGCTTTTCATATTATATATTATATATTTTTTTATAATATGAGAATGATATATTCACGTGATATAGTTGATAGGACACATCTATACATATAAACTAATTAACACCACCGATTTATATATGTGTATATATGTATATATATATATGTATATATATATATGAGCCTGTCTCAAAAGGTCATAACTCTTCTTTTTTTTTGTCCATTGTAATGATTGACACAAAACAGCACAGAAACGGATACACTGAAAATACAAGGACATTTGCTTCAAATCAATATGTATTCTATTGGGATTATGAAACACCATGTAAAAAACAAATCAGTTTATCCTGAGCAAATGCATAAGTAGATAGTGTGTTGATCGCTACAATGGACAAAGTTTTGTCCCATATTGCTTAGCACCTTTTGAGACAGTCTCATTATGTGTGTGTATTTAAATCATCATCATCATGCTGTCGGTCGCAATGCGACAAAGACAGCTTTTATTTCTTAACCGCCGCTATTACGTGTGGTTGGGCATTTCATAAAAGCTGCTTGCAAAGTGTTAGAAGTGCTGCTGGCTTTTGCAAGTTACTAGCAGCACTCTCTCAGGGAGCAAATAGAGGTCTCACACCGGCAAGAACATGTCAACACAGGCGCTAACTATTTGTCCCTGCAGTAGCTGGCCGGGAGATGTTGGGGAGTTCCCTTCATAACCGCCCTTAACGCTGGCATGGAAGAATGGTTTTCTGTTAGGGTTTCCTCCCTTAGCCTTTGGTTCTATCAGGAACCTATACCACAAGGCAGTGGTTTATAACTTTGCAAAGCAGGGGCATCAAACTCCCTGAGGTATTTTAGCAGATAGGTACTACATTACCCGCATACACGGGGCGTATATATATATGTATATATAATTGCTTCCGACCGAGTGGCGAAAGCAGCCCCCCAGAGGTGGGGGGGTTGGGGGGGGGGGCTGCGATGTGCATGCTGGTCACCCTCCTGGAACTCTTTTCAGACATAATCAAAGAGGAGCAAGGCCAGCAAAGAGGAGATAGAGAGAGGTGTGGACGAAGTGTGGTCCGGATAGCAAGTGTGCTGGTACCGGCGTGGCTGTTGTTTATGAAACCTTGCGGGCTGGCTACCTCGCCCCATATACTTTTATCATTATCATTGAGGATTATTGGTAGATATGTTTCAGGATGGGTACACCTTGTGAAGTGTACACTCATGGCGACTCCACAATCCTGTCCCACTGCATGGGAGATCAGGCCGCCGGCACCATGGCCTGATTTCTCATTCAGTCACATTATCCTGACACTGAACTAAACTGTCCTTGTCCTATCCTATTCATGCCGAGCACTAGGCTAGGTAGCAACAAGTATCAGTTTCGATTCGGCCACCACGTCAGGTTTATTGATAGAATAATCAGTCGAAAGTGTGATGGGTATCAGTCTAGTCAGTTGCTAGTATTCGTCATTGGCTTCAATACTTATCTGGACATTCTGTTCAATCTTGCTTTAAATATTTAAAATTATTTTCACTAAGGGCTAATTCAACAACAGTTACCCTCAAATAACTTTATCTAAATAAATTAAAGGTTCGCTCTGATTGATTCATGGTATCTACAAAAACACACCATAGATTAATTACCGAAATGGTGGTGATAACACACCCATTATGGTGATATCCATTGTGGGTACTGCAGGTATTGGCAATACCTCAGGGAGTTTGACGCCCCTGCCCTGCACAGTTGTAAACCACTGCCTTGTGGTCCAGGTTCTTGACAGAACCGAAGGCTAAAGGAGCAAACCCTGAAAACCATGTCACTGTGGCAGCATCAAGGGCGGTTGATGTATGGAACTCCCAACATCTCCTGACCAGCCACTGCAGGGACAAATAGTTTTGTGCCTGTCTGGACATGTTCTTGTCGGTGTGAGACCTCTATTTGCTCCCTGAGAGAGTGCCGCTGGTAACTTGCAAAAGCTAGCAGCACTTCAACACTTTTGCAGGCAGCTTTCATGAAATTAATTAAAGCAGTCTTCATCGCATCATGACCGACAGCATGATGATGATGATGATGATTGTGATTGTCTGAAGGCCCGTCAAATGTGATAAAACTGATATTATACTGGCTCAGCCCGATACCACTTTTAGGGAACTTCCTATTGCTAATTATATGCTCAAATACATTTACGCTTCAGATTTTACCATCACAAAATTGGTGATGTTTGAAAAGCAAGATCATAATAATAAATTCCCCAACGCCCTTATGTGATGGTTAAGTCCCACAGGAACCTGAAATATGTATATGGGCCTGGGCTTACCCTCGGTCAACACTGATGCTTACGGAGTTTCGTGTGCCATGTATCTAGTGTCTACATGTGACCTGTTGACAGAAAAACAGCCTTAACGTGTTTGTTTTCTGTTTTGTTTGTGGTGGTTTTACGTCCTGGCAACATCGAAGGTCATATCAGGATGGGTACAGACTTGTGACAGTGCACACTGATGATGACTGTATAGTGCTACCCCACTGGGAGACCAGGGCCCATATGCAGGAGTCGGTGGTAGCGGGTTTTGGTGTTACAGCCTATTACCGGGTAGCTATCGCCGACGTCGAGAACTTAATCGTTTGTCAAGTCGTATGCAGGAGCGCGTAACACTTTGATTATAGCTACCCGTGAAATTATTTATAGATTTGGGAAATCCCTCTGCGTCAGGTAGCCCCAAATCTATTCAATGCTGTCATATTTAACAGAATTACATACGCAATAAGTGAAATTTTATCAATTTAACCCTAAATTCGAAGCGTTATTAAGGCTACCGCCGCATTGGCGACGATATAAATAGTTATATTTTCGAATCGACAAATGTACAGTAACAAACCGCCGCCGCTGCCAGTATGGAAAGCAACGTCGATGTGGCGGCGGCAGCGATTTGTTTACTTTACACTCATCGATTCGAGCATATTAATATCGCCGCCGTTGCGGCGGTAGCATTAATATTGCTTCGAATTTAGGGTTAATTTCATTAAATTTCACATATTGCATATGTAATTCTGTTAAATATGACAGCATTGAATAGATTTGGGCCTAATGAACTCGCTATACCTCCTATTTACCAGGGGTAGGGTAACACCGGGTAAGCTTTTGGTGGTAGGCCTATCACCGCTTCGTGCATACCATTTTTCGCCGCTACCCGGGAAATTCCCGACTACCACCGTTTTGCCTCGCTGCCACCGAATAGCACCGGCTCCTGCATACAGGCCCAGGCCACCAGCACCATAACCCGTAGATAAAAGATTCACCCCGTACTTACAGTACTGGATGTCCGGGGTGAATCTTTTATCTACATAGCCCGATATCCCACTCAGTCACACTATCCTGACACTGAGCTGACCCGTACTTGCCCTATCCGAATAATGCCGAGCACCAGGCTAGGAAGCAACAAGTATCAATTTTGTAAGTCATTGATTTGACTCGACCAGGATGCGAACTCCCGCCCTTCCGCACGGGAAGCCTGCACTCTACTGATTCGGCCACCGCGTCCTGTGCCTCCTCCTTTGGTTGTTAGTGTCCTATGCACCTCGGGGGGGGGGGGGGGGGGGTGTTATGGAATCTAGGCAGGACTGCCTTTTGCTGCCTGTCTCACCTGACATGGCACCAATGAGGTAATAGTTTCACCATGCCTTCTGCTCGGTGCTGTCATGGGCTGGCACTTTGACAAAAAGTTTAAGGCCCAGTCACACCTTACCGGACTGCGGAACCGGACGAGAAGCGGACACTGTCCGGTGGTGTACGGTGATGTCCGGTACATGTCTGGTACCCATCCAGCGGTGTCTGGCGGTGTCCGGTGGTGTCCAGCGGTGTCCGGTACAAGTTTTGAACATGCACAAAACTTCTAACGGACACCACCGGACTGACGTGTCCGGTTGGTGTCTGGTTGGTGCCCGTTTTGTCCGGTTCATGTCCAGTACCCATCCATATGCATCCGGTACCCATCCGTTGGTGTCCGGTACCCATCCGTTGGTGTCTGGTTTGCTTCCGGAATTGTCCGGTGGCAAGAAAAGTCAATCAAATATATATATACTGTAGTAGTCGGCACTGACCTCTCGCAAGTAACCACATAGACAGGTAGGCATGGGTAGTGTGTTGATATCAGGGAGC
Source organism: Branchipolynoe longqiensis (assembly GCA_030323885.1). Lineage (NCBI taxonomy): Eukaryota > Metazoa > Annelida > Polychaeta > Phyllodocida > Polynoidae > Branchipolynoe > Branchipolynoe longqiensis. The sequence goes on along the minus strand of CM059196.1, from coordinate 29,417,298 downwards.
CTAGGTGATGTAATGCTTAGCACACTGGCCCGGAATGCAAAGACATGTGGGTTTGAGTCCCGTGCTATGCGCAATATTTCCCATTTTCATCACCCCAACAACAATACTGTCATGGGGGTGATGAAAAATGGGAAATACTGTGCCTAGAGCGGGACTCGAACCCACATCTCTTTGCATTCCGGGCCAGTGTGCTAACCATTACACCACCTAGGCTCCCTGATATCAACACACTACCCATGCCTACCTCTCTATGCGGCTCCTTGCCTGAGAGGTCAGTGCAGACCACTACACTCGTCCCCCTGGAATTGTAAGTCATTTAATTCTTACAATTACATACATACTGGCAATGCAACGCACTTACATACACAGGGTAAGTTCAACAACTATACAGCGCGTAGCTTGTACAGGATTCCTGGTCACGGCACCAGTGTCCATGGGGTGATGAAAATGGGAAATACTGTGCCTAGAGCGGGACTTCGAACCCACAATCCCTCTTTTGCATTCCGGGCCAGTGGTGCTAAACCAATTACACCACCTAGGCTCTCCCTGATATCATGCAACAGCACTTAACCCATGCCTACCTGTCTATGCGGCTCCTTGCCTGAGAGGTCAGTGCAGACCACTACACTCCCAAGAAAATCCAAAAAATACAGTCCACTATGTGTCCGGTTGATGGTTGGTCCATCCGGTTCTCGTCCAGTTCTCGTCCGGTACTCGTCCGGTACATGTACGGTACATGTACGGTACTTGTCCGGTGGCAATTGATCCAATTACGCTCCATTTCAATACATTTCGATACATTTTGTGTACCGGACAGCACCGGACTAGAAAATTCTTTGTCCGGTGGTGTTCGGTACTCAGTCCAGTAAGGTGTGACAGGCGCTTTACTGTTACCAAAGCTCTAAGGGGAGCGGGACATAGCTCAGGTGGTAGAGTGTCCACCTGTGAAGGTGTCGGTCATCCGATCAATCCTGCTCAGTGGACCCATTTGAAGGTTAGGCTATTTTCCGTTCCAACCAGTGGTCCACAACTGGTTCATCAAAGGCTGTGGTATGTGATGTCCTGTCTGTGGGAGCGTGCATATAAAAGACCCCTTACTGCTTATCAGAAGGAGTAGCCTATATGGCAGCAGCAGGTTTCCTCCAAAGACATACATCAGAATGACCATATGTTTGACGTCCAATAGCCAATGATAAAAATCAATGTGCCTTAGAGGTGCCGTTAAGTAAAACAAGCCTTACTTTACCAAAGCTCTACATCTGTTTGAATAGTCTAGTATTTTATTCCCGCACACAGGAGGCTTGCGTACGTGTTTGTTCTATTTAAAGGTGTCATTATCTGCTTATGTGGGCAACCGGACGCGGTGGCCGAGTCGATAGAGCGCAGGCTTCCCGTGCATAAAGTATGGAGTTCAAATCCCAGTCGAGTCAAACCGATGACAGAAAATTGACACTCGTTGCTACCTAGCCTGGTGTTCGGCATTAACAATAATAGGATAGGACAAGAATAATGTAACTGTGCGGGATATCGGGGCATGGTGCTGGTGGCCTGGTCTCCCAGTGGGGCAGCACTATAAAGGCGCAATGAGTGCACACTGTCACAAGCCGGTACACGTCCTGATATGACCTTAGATGTTGCTAGGACGTAAAACAACAACAAACCAAGCACATGTTAGTTGGGGATCAGAGAATGTGGAAGGCGTGAAGAAGATTGATGTTGGTGGTCTTTCACACAGGTCCGATGGAGACGGGACAGATGAGTACAGTGCATGAGTTTTGTGGTCACGAGTGTGCTATATATATATATATATATATATATATATATATATATATATATATATATAGCACACTCGTGACCACATATATGCTATATATATATATATGAGTCAGACTCACGAAAACAGGCCAATTGGTGCATGGGGAAAGAAAAAAATAATTGTCTTAATGGTATTTATTTTCCTTTTTCCTCAAACTACATGTCTTTGTGCCTGAACACCGAAAATTGGCCGATTATATCTTCATTCTTTGTCCTTCTGCTAATACTCCAATGTGTGTGTGCCCCTCCTCGGAAGTTGTCAGCGTCGCATATCATAAGTTGTCGGCATCGCACACCTCTATACCTATAGGTTGTATATATTTTGTGAAAAACAAAAATGGATTGAATAGAAATGTAATATGGGATTGTGAATGTAATGTAAATTCTGATGTATGTCAGACTTGGTATTCTATTTATTTCCGAAAATATAATGGATACCCTTTCCCCTCCCATAACATTGTATATAAGGTATGATTTGATTCATAACCTTACTGCCAAATTTCGTTTAAAAAAACTAAAAATAATTAGCATCTAGAGCACAGCTATTCCAGCATGTGTTGTCAAGATAGAATTTCAATGAGGTCATTATCTTCACACTTGTGGATGATTTCCTGACCTTCTCTAGTAATCGACGCCGACATCCAGAACAGCAGCAAAAAGGTTGTCGGCGTCGCACATCATAAGTTGTCAGCGTCGCACACCTGCTATACCTATAGGTTGTATATATGTTTTGTGAAAAATAAAAAGGATTAAAAAGAAATGTAATATGGGATTGTGTATATAATATACACTACCCTAGGTCATTATTTTCATATCTGTGGACCTTTTGCTGACCGCCTCTAGTATTCGACACTGACATTGGCTACAAAAAAAGGTTATTGCCTAAGCCAAAAAAAACATGCAGCATTCTGTTATTGTTCTTAGCTCTTACTCTTAGTTTTTTCTAATTCTGTCTATCAAGGAGCTTAAAAAGCTTTTCCGCTTTCCCATAATCAGTGTTGCTCAGCCGTTGCATATTACCATTTCCTTTCCGGGGTGGGTTCACTGTACACAATATGTCTGATATAGGCAGTGATAGCTCATCTCGTCTGCCCCACTTCAAGTTTTGTTTCACCCACTTCATGAAACTCACTTCGATGAAGTACACTTCCTGCAGGTCCACCTTTAAAACCTTGCCGACAAACCATTTCTTGTTGTAGACAATAGCCACAAATTGCCCTTTAGGGGGAAGAATAACTTTCTTTTCTTTTCCTTTTGTGCTGCCCTCTTCATCCTTTTCCTTCTCACCATTGTCCTTTCCGTCTCATCCCCATGACTCTCCACCTTTGGCATGACTCCAAGCTTGTTTTCCTCCTGTTCATTCTCCTAACCATCACTTGCCTCATCATCTGCATCCTTCTCTCTTATTGAGGTGACTCCATTGCCATTTTCTCCAGAGATATTGTCCTCCTCTTCTTTCTGTTCACCATCACCTCCCTCATCATCCCCATTGTTCTCTCCATTTGACATGTTTTCATGTCCTTTTTCCATAGCACTGTTGGCTTCCTGTCCTCCCACATCATTATCACAGAGTATTTTGGAGATGCATTCCCACTCTGTTGTGAATTTTGTTATTAAAACCACCAATTGGCCCATTTTCGTGAGGCAGACCCATATATATATATATATATATATATATATATATAGAGAGAGAAAGAGAGAGTATAATCTATTATGCGTATATAAAAGGGGCGGAGCTCTTGTCATGATTATCGATATTATTATTACGATTATCCTCTCCTGATTATTGTCCAATCGCTGACTTTCCCGTATTTGCCCCGGTCCTTGCCTACGCCAGCGCCCCCACCGGGTGTTTCGGGCATTGCGCTTCCTGGGCAGTCAGTCTGCCTCCTGCTTTTAAAAAAAAGACAGCGGCGGTCTGGAGTCGACAACTTCCTCGTTGGCCATGTTATCGCTTGAGGAGCGAGAGTCGATTGCACACGCGGAAATCGACAGACTGAAAGCTGAGATGCGGGTGACTGCGTTAGAAGATGAGCTCGACGACTTACGGGCAGAACGAGACAGACGACGGACCAGACGACGGACCACCATTTTTAAAGAAGACGGCCAACCCGACGCCGTTCTGGCTGGAACATCCCGTAACGACACGGACGACCGACTACACCCGGACGATGATCAACGGACGACGGACGCAGCGCTTCCACCGCCGACTTGGACGCGAGGGACCGACAAGGGACACTCGACTCATGGACGATCACGTCGACACTCGAGAGGGTCGAGCAGAAGAAGAAGACGGTCGTCGAGGTTGAGTAGCGACGGCAGCTCGTCTCGATGACGACGAAGTAAGTGGTCATTGAGGAAGTATGCTATGGGGAAGGATGTTAGAAAGACGAACGCTCATGAACTCGTGAAGGCCTCATGCGGTTGGTGCCTGGACATTCCTGGCCTCACAACAGCAGACTATAGAGCCTTCATACAACATGTCGGCTTCATTTCAACGAGAGCTCGAGAGGACCACTATAAGGACGTCGCACACGTCGACCATGTGCTTGCCATTCACAAGCTTGGTGAGAGCATCGGGTTTGCGGCATTCTCGAAGGCTCACCAAGATGAGAGCATAGAACACTATGGCCCGCACAACATGAAGGCCAAGAAACAAGGCACTAGCACATATAGTGCACGCAGAAGGTCACCGGGCAACAACACGAAGAAAGCTTGCTACGCCTGGAATGGCGAGGCTGGTTGCCTTAGACCAGACGACGAGTGCCGGTTCGCCCACATGTGTTCGCGATTTGGCGCCAAGTCGCACAAACGTGCAAAGTGTAAGGCTTGACTCGGTCTGACATTCAACCACGCGAGTCCCCACAGTACGAATGTTCTACCAACATCTACTCGGACCGATTACCGCGCCTTCCCGATTAGAACAGTGCCTTTGAAAGGAGACGCAGGGATCAACTCTGATAGGGACTGCCGTGACGTCGATAACCAATTCGATGCGAATGTCGTTACTAGTGCTAGTTATAAGGTTGAAATTCCATACAGGGATGATCAACTTTGAGATATCATTGAATCTGATACTGTCCACCTTAACCGGACTGAACATCCTGATTCATTCCTCACTGATGATGATTGCATGGCATGCTCTAATTTTTCAGCAGGGGTTGAGGTGTGTGACAGTGCGTGGGGGGGTTGAAGTTGGTTACATTCATGATGATAGTTGTAATGGCTTGCTTTGGGAGCAGCCCGAGGGCACCAGCAGGGCGGATCGGTTATTTGTGGAGCAGACCACATCAGGCGGCCTGCTCGTATCCATTAGGGAAACCGAGGGGGCCCATGAGATTTGAGGTATCTCACAGCTGTGTGGACGGGAGCTGCACATGTAGTCATTTAATCGCAGGCAAACCAAGCCAACTTAAGCCTTGCAGGTGGTTTGCTGAGATTTTGCTTCATGGTGATTGGGACCCAGATTGGTTATATCTAATGATAGGGGTCGCTTTCAGGTTCAGAGTGATTAACCCAAGGGTTGATGTCTGCTATATCCCAGACAAGCCTAGGAGGAAGGCGAAGTGAGAGCAGGATATTATGAACAAAAAATTTCTCGATGAGGAACGGGAGGGCCTAATTTCCAGAATAGATGCCCCCCCCTCTCTGCACTCATGATGCCTTCATCGTCCCTAAGGACGATGGTGGAGGCCGCGTCGTCATCGACTGCAGTATGCCATCGATCGACTCTGTTAACAATTTCATGGATGAAGTCTGTACAAAAAATTCTCTTATAAAGGCCTCGATGATGTAACGGAGATTCTCGAGAAGGGTGACTATCTGGGGACGATAGACATAAAAGACGCCTATCGCACAGTTTCCATTCACCCTGATGACCGCCAGCGTCAAGGCCTTAGCCATATGGGAGCTGGCGATGATAACCTCACTTACTTTGTTGACAATCGGTTAAGTATGGGCCTATCATCCAGCCCCTTTATATTTTCTAAGATATCTGACTTCATTGTGAGATGCAGAGTTTGCGAGGGTTTAACCAGAGTTGTAAACTACTTCGATGACTTCTGTCTCGTCGGTGGGACCCGGTCTGATGTCCAGGGCGCTCAGAGAACCTTCATACATATTCTAAGAAGACTGGGGTTCTTTGTTAATTTCAAGAAGGTTAGTAGTGTCGAGACCAATGGCATTTTTCTGGATTCTGTTCGCCTCGAGCTTAGCCTTCCTCCCGATAAATTAGAGAAAACATTAGAGATACTTCGCAAGTTACGCGGGCGCAAGAAGGCCAGTAGGAAGGAGCTCGAGCGGGTGGGGGGGTTGCTCGCTCACTGTGCCAAGGTCATTCGGGGCGGGCGGACCTTCTCAAAGCATATCTACGATCTCATGTCAAAGCTGAAACAACCATTTCATAGGACTAGGCTAGGCAAGGGGGTTAGGGAGGACCTTGACTGGAGGTTGGATTTCGCTACGGGCTTTAACGGGAAGGCCAAGATCCTCGGTAAATTTGCGCCCGTCGTCTCTATTTATAGTGACTCTTCCAAGTGGGGCTTTGGTGCCTTGCATGGCAGCGACTGGGCTGTCGGCTCATTCTCTGACTTGGCCGCAGACATCCTCGATGATTACGTCGGTCATCACCACTTCCGTCCTCTGGAGGATGTCTGGACCGCCCACATCAACGTGCAGGAGATGTGGGCGGTCTACGCATCCTGCATCCGCTGGAGTGCGGGCTGGTGTAACACCACGGTCATTTTTGTCACTGATAGTTTACTTGTTCAGGCAGCACTCAACACTGGTAGGTCAAGGAGCACTGAAATCATGCACTTCTTGCGTAGGATATTCTGGTTGGCTGTTCGATACAATTTTACATTTAGTTCAATTTACATACGTAGTTCAGTCAATGTGAGATGTGATGCCTTAAGCAGATTGATTGACAATGACAGTGCCGCTAGAATTAGGAGCGTCGATGATGCTAGGATGCTTTGTGCTTTGTGCAGCGAGACTTTTGACCGTTCACTCGTCTCTTTCAGGGATAGCAGCCCTGAGAGACGAGCAGCAGCAATACCAGCAGCATTTGTATGCAAAGAACTCAACATTAGTGAGGGCTGCACAGATCAAAAAATATTTAGGATATGTTGACATGTTCCACTCCTCCAGGACTCCTATACCATGTTCTGAGGAGCAGGTTGCCCTCTATGCCAGCTGGTTGGCCAGAGATCTTAAGTATGTCTCCGTTATTAACTACCTCAGTGGGCTGAATTTCTTTCTTAAGCAGCACGGCGAGAGGCCGATAGATTACAAGAACTTTGTTCTCGCTTCAACACTTAAAGGGATACGAAGAGTTAAAGGGGATGCACCATGGCGTGCCATGCCTCTCCTTCCCCATATGCTGCACAAGATCTTCACGCTACTAACTCATAACCCTGGCCACATCGCCTGGCGTGCAGCAGTTCTCTGCTCATTCCGTGGGCTGCTGAGGAAGTCCCAGGTCACCTGGTCCGATGCCTCCTTACTCAGATCTGATTTTCATTTTTATGACTGGGGACTGGTCTTAACAGTTCGTCGCTCTAAGATGATTCAGTTCAATGAGAGTGTCCTTGAGATACCAAAAGCGAGATGTTGTGATACTGACATGTGTGCGGTCTATTGGACCGAGAGGCATTTTAGCCAGATTATCGCTAAACCCTCTGATGTAGCCTTCCGCATTCCATGCCTCGGCAGAGCTTCTGCCCTTTTTCCTTACTCGGCTTATCAGGAGACCCGGAAGATATTCTCTGCCAGGGCGGGTCTCGACGCGGCTTCCCTCTCTTCCCACTCACTCAGGAGGGGGGGTTGCACTTTCCTGGCCATGTGTGGAGCCACCATAGAGGAGCTTAAGGTCAGGGGTGATTGGGCGTCCGAAACTGTGTACACATACCTTAAGACACCACTCGGCGCAAGGATTGTTAACGAAATGAGGGTGGGGGTGGCGCTATGTTCGAGTCAGGCTGGCGTTGGGTTGGGGGGAGACGCTTAGGCGTCTCCTTGGCCTGTATTATGCTTAGCCATGACGCAAATAAAGTGTCCTATCCATCACCTCCTTGTCTCTCTCCTTTCCGTAGCCCAACTTTATAGAGAGTATAATCTATTATGCATATATAAAAGGCGCGGAACTCTTGTCATGATTATCGATATTATTATTACGATTATCCTCTCCTGATTATTGTCCAATCGCTGACTTGCCCGTATTTGCCCCGGTCCTTGCCTACGCCAGTGCCCTCACCGAGCGTTTCGGGCATTGCGCTTCCCAGGCAGTCAGTCTGTCTCCTGCTTTCAAACATTTTTACCAGTAAGCCTGTATTATGCTTAGCCATGACACAAATAAAGTGTCCTACCCATCACCTCCTTGTCTCTCTCCTTTCCGTAGCCCAACTTTATATATATATATGTAGGATCGCGCTTAACAAGTCAAATGTAGTTGACCGATTATTATTTTATTCGGGCTAATCAATCAATTGCATAATCCTGGCTGGGCTACCCTGCCCTACCGACTTAATAATGAACTCAAATTAATCAAGAATCAAATCAATTATCAATAAAAATAAATAAATTTAAAAAAAATCAAATACGTGCACCTCTGTGCACTTGGTGCGAGTTGGGCAGGCAGTGACTGCTTCCCTTCTCCGCAGTGCTGCCCCGTCCCATGTCGCGGTTTTGATAAACCATAATTGTTATACACACTTTCCTAGCTGCGCTCTACATACACCTGCATACACTGAAGTGTATACGCGCTGTAGGATCACACTTAACAAGCCAAATGTAGTTGGCCGATTATTATTTTAATCGGGCTAATCAATCAATTGCATAATCCTGGCTGGGCTACCCGCCACGGCCGAATTCGGCCCACACAGCCAAACTAGAAGCCTTCTAAAGCGGCTGCCACCCGCATGTCACTGATTACTGGGTCTAACAACGGGGTTGCAATGTATTTATAGACTGTATCAATAGCCCAATCCCCCCTACTTTTAATTTCATTAATAGTCGCCCCCTGTGCTGCCAAATAAGTGGTTCCACTTTTACGCAAAGAGAGGCAGGAGAGTCTCTAGATCCAAGCCTACACAAGCCACAAAGTATCTAATAGCTGATTGTAGCACGGCATAAGTCAGCTCGCTCCCTGGTGAGGGAACCTGGAATGCTGGCGCCCCACTATTGACTCGGATATCCAAAAAAAATTTGCAAACCCAGTGCACGGAGCCCATTGCCGTTGACCAAGGCGATAGGTATTAATAACTCCCGCTCAGTGAATTGAATCATTTTGGACCGGCGGATATGCACCACCATACCCCAAGAGTAAAAAACAAAGCTAGATCTTAACAGCACTGAATTTGAGTCCGTCAATTGACACTTTTGCAAAAGCCCTCGGAATCCAGTTAGAAGGGCTGCTTTTATACAAGTGTGACCCTCAGAATTGGTCGTAATGCGAAGCCGCAGCCGGGAGCCGGCCGCCGCCTCCACCTCAAGCGACTCAGCCCGGGGGCCCGCACCTACAGTACCAGGGCTACACCCGCGCCCACGCCAGCTCAGCACCACCGCCCACCTACCGCCCAGATCCCGAGGAGTACAGCCCGGCATCCGCGGCCGACGCGGTCCGCAAGCTCCTCGCATCCGCCGAGGCGCATCGCACCGTGCGCCGCCGAGGGATCCCAGCCGATTACCTCTTCCCTTGCGACCTCGTGGAGAGGGGTGCGGGGCGCAAGGCAGTCAAGCTCGGAGAAGCAACCAAGGACGAGTACAGCCTCGCCCTCCTCTCCATGGTCAACCACCCATCCTTCCCGGATCACTCCCTCCAGGGCCTACACCAACACCACCTCACCCTCATGAGAGACGTCCTCATCCACCCCTGGCCGACCGTCCGCCGGTACTCGGAGACCATCTTTTCCTGGATCGCGGACGGAAGGCTCCCCCAGGGGTGGCATGACCCTGTGGCCCTCAACGCGCTCAGGGTCGACTCCCTCACCACGCCCACCACCCCGGCAACACCAGCTCCCCGAGGCGACGATGGGGCCCGAGGCGCACACCTGCCCCGGCAGCAACCCGACACACGCACCGCCTACGATAGGCACGCTCACGGGGCTCCCTGCTCCGCTTGGAATCGCGATCCCGCCTCGTGCGATTGGGCACCCCTCGGAGAGGCTCACGGCGAGGTGGGAGACAGGCGCCGGCACGTCTGTGCCTATTGCGCCAACGTCCGGTGCATATTAACAATGCACAGCGAGGCCGGATGCCGCACCAAGCAAGCCCGTGAGCGCCAGACCCCGGCCGCCTCGGCGGATTTTTGATCCGCCGGCCTCCCCCCGGCTGGCCCGGGGGGCCTAGCCCGGCGCCTCACCCCAACCATTCCCGACAGCCCCGCGATTCCCACCGACGGCCTCCCAGCGAACACCGATCGAAACGCCGCCCAGAAGAAGCCGAGGATCATCACCTCGCACCTCACACCTCAGATGACTCAGCCCAGCCTCACGAGAGACCCACCCAGCCCAGCCCTGAGGAGTTCGCTGCCCCCCTGCTCGACCCTCACCGGACCTCCTCCCCCCGGGCCTCAGGAGCGGGCCTCCCTTTTTTGGCCGCCCGCTCCCCTTCCACGTAGGCCCCGGACCCTCCTCTCAACCAGGCCTGCCTCTCCGGGCCCCGCCTCGGGCGCCCCGCGCCCCCGCCTCGGGCGCGCCTCGAGCCCTCTCCTTACTCTTTGGCGGAGGGCTCCTCGGCACCCCCTCTACCAACTCTGACACTGCTCCTTCTGAGCCCCTCCTCTATTTATCCTCTGCTCCTCATGAGCCCCTTACTGTATTGCTCCTCACGAGCCTGTTGCTCCTCATGAGCCCCTCTTATTGCTCTCTGCCTCCTCAGCCTGTGTTACCTCCTCTGTTGCCCTGCTTGTACCGTTTACCTTACATTTTTCTCATATGTTTTGTTCTTCTCACTGTTCTCTGTATTTGCCCGAGGCGTCACAATAAACGCCTCAGTTTTCCCACATCCGCCTCTGTTCTTCCTTCTCGCGCATCACTCATAAATGAAAACATATCCAACAGATCACGGGGCAACAGGGGGGTGGCCCGTTTTACTGAGCACCCCAATACACGCTTCACACCACCTAAGTCTGTTCTGACCCAGTGTGAAGAATAATCTTTTGGGTCGGCCCCCTCTGATTTTAGGAAAAAGTTCAAGGCACTAAGGTAATTTCTAATACAGCTAAATTTATGTGTTTGAGATAGCCAAGCCACATACAGGGCCACCTACTCTGACGGACAAGGATGGGGAATAACAACCCGTCAAAACAGTCAACAAATTTGAAGTAACACCTGATCTTGTCAGTTTTGAGCTCGGCGCACTAGCTTCCACCCTCAACTCAGCGAGACCTGGAAGGAGCAAAAACCAAACTAATGAAACAAGTGAGCACAGCATAGAACGCGAACTCCATCTACACTTGCAATGCATTCCTTGCTATCAGAGGAGCCCCACCTGCTAAGTGCATCACACAGGACATTATCCCTGCTAGGCAAATATACTGAGTTAATAGAGAAGTTATATCAATATGATAGCCAAAACATCTCCTTGACCCATAGCATAATTAACTTATTTGCCGACCGATCTCACAGTGTTGTTGTCCGTCACAGATGTGACAGAAGTATTGGCTAGGACATGGCACCAGTGGTAGGCAACATTGACTACCGCCCATATCTCGCAGACATTAATATGGGCGTCATCACACTGTTCATGCGAGGCCACAAAATGATGCCCTATCTCCTCCTCTAGAAGCCTACCCTGCTCTTCTAGGAAGATACCTGCACACCAGTCATCCGCGTGCGCCGCTCCGAAGCCCATGCTGGATGCGTCTGAATACACGCCTATATTCAGTGCGTGATGCCAGAGCATTTTCGCAAAGCCATTAAAGGTTTCGGCGAAATTTATCCACCACATAATCTCCTCCGTAAACTCTGTATTTAACCTAAATTTGTAGAATGTTTTCTTTAGGCTACGTATCGTTTTCTTTAGGCTACGTTTTCTTTAGGCTACATAAATGTGCAAGCTGAAGGAGCGGCCACCACGGATGACTGACAAGCAATGGGATAATCTAACACCCAGCCTTTCCAAATCCTTTCGACTAACTTTCCTTCTGTCCACAAATTCCAGTAAGTGATGCCGTAATTTTTCCAATTTGTCAAGAGGAAGTCTAAGCTGTAATTTAACTGTGTCGATTTTGATTCCCAAGAAGTTTTGGCATTGCATAGGGGACTTAACTTTTGAGAAGCTTATGTAGAAACCTAACCGTCTCAAAATTGTAATCGCAATATTCTGACTAGCGCAACAAAGAGTGGATGAGCTCTCGACAACAGCAAAGTCGTCCAAATAGTTAGTTATTCGCACCACTCCTTCACAAATCCTGCTCCTAGTGACGAAATCTGACACCTTCCTAAACACATACGGGCTTGAAGCCAGACCCATACAAAGGCAATTATCGACGAAAAATTGGCAACCATCTCCCAAATCCATTTTAATCCCTTGCCTTATTCTATCTGACGGGTGTATATGTATAGCTCGATAGGCGTCTTTTATGTCGACAATTTCAACGAAATCAAACTGCCTAAGGTCTTTTACCAAATCATCCACCCCTTTATAGGAAAAACGGTATGACACATGATCTACAAATTCATTCACGGAGCTCCCATGCGGCTTACTACAGTCTACTATGGCTCGCCAGCCATCACAAGTTGGTTTCGGTACCGAAAAGACATTATGTACGCATAGAGGCTTTACCATGACAGGGCTTATATACTCATTACCAAGCTCTCCCCCCCGACCTTTTATCCATGAAGGTAACACGCTCCGTGTCCATCATAGGTTTATAAGGAGGGTCATAATTAATTTCACAAGAGGGGTTAATAACTCAAAAACCAATAATTGAGCCATGGAGTATATATTCCCAGTTGGGGTCGGTATCGCCCCTATAAAAGCACTCTGCGAATACATGGCATGGCTTGAATTGAGTGACCGCGCCACCCACCCGGTGCACACACTACATGGACCGATTCAGTATTCACATGCTGCATGCCGCATGCCGCATATCGCGTGTAAGGAATGTAGCCCATAGGCTTCAAGGCGTTTCGATTTTTGTCACATTCGCATACCGCATATCACATGTAAGGAATGTACCCTTTAATCAGAATAACATATATATATATATATTCATACATATATATTCATATATATATATATATATTACTTATTAAAGTTTAAGCATGACAGAAGGTCAAAAATATAGGACGATGCACCTTTAACACCTTTAATTGTACTGATTTATCCCTTTGTTCTCTCTGCTCTGATTATACATTCAGTAAAATGTGTTAGCTGTTATTGGCTTATACTAAGTTTTATATTTTCAACAAGAAACTGATGTATATGTTTCTTATAATAAGTTATATCACTTGCGAGGGGTTATGGGGAAGATAGAAGCTTTATGCAGTATTAAGAGCATTTTCAAAAAAACTACTAAATGTAGTTTATTCAGTGAATAATGCCTTTTGTCAGTGCCAGAGCACTGGTCTTTTGGCCGTTCAGTACAATTTGTTGATACATAAATGAAAATATCAGTTACAATAATAACCACATGAAAATCCTGTTCGATAATAGAAGTATAATATACATGAACTATTAGTTGTAATAGTAACTGCATACAATTCCAGTTCAAACTTAGTCTTATTAGTCTTAATCAATTAACTTCGGCAACAATTCATTCTGAAATTACTAAACATCTCTTTTCAATGGGGACCTTTTATGAGCCATTTCTCTCGCTATTCACTTGGTGGCAGCACCCTTTCCCAGTCAAAGTCGGCCATCATGGTTGGGTAGAAGGGTGTCGGTGTGTGTGTGAGGTGGGGTGGGTTTAGGGATGTGGTGGGGGTGTAGGCATATGTGGTGGGGGTGTAGGTGTGTGGTGGGGGTGTAGGTGTGTGGTGGGGGGTTAGGGATTTGGTGTGGGTGTAGGTGTGTGGTGTGTGTGTGGTGGTGGTATGTAGGCGTGTGTGGTTGAGGTGTAGGTGTGTGTGTGGTGAGGGTGTAGGTGTGTGTGATGAGGATGTAGGTGTGTGTGGTGTAGGTGTGTGTGGTGGGGGTGTAGGTGTGTGGTGGGGGTTTAAGTGTGTGATGGGGGTGTAAGTATGTGGTGGGGGTGTAAGTGTGTGGTGGGGCTTTAGGTTGTGGTGGGGGTGTAAGGGGTACTGGGGGTATAGGTGTGGTGTGGGGTGTATGGGGTATAGTTGTGTGTGGTGGGGGTTTAGGGAATCTAAAGATTGTGAGGTGCCACTCTGCAAGACACCCCTACACCTCCACTACAAACCACCTACACCCCAACCACAGACACCTACACCCCCACCATATCCCTACACCCCCACCACAACCATAAGCCCCCACCACATCCATACAACCCACCACACCCACCCTACCATACCCACACACCACACATCCCTATCACACACCCCTAAATCCCCATATACCCCCACCACAGACACCAAAATCCTCACCACACCCCTACACCTCCACCACACACCTCTACAACCCACCACACAAACATACGCCCCCACCATGCACACCTGCACCCTCAACCAAACTACATCCCCTCAACCCCCACTACACCCTCTTATTTACACACACTTGATAGTAGAAGGAACTGCTTCTATCCAACCAAAGCATCTGGCGAGAGAGTCATGCAGACTGAAAGGTCCCCATTGAGTATTTACACTTGACACAATATTTGTACACTCAGTATACACCTTACATATCAGATGTATACATTTAAACACACAGGTGTGTGCATAGTTCACCTGGTGATCTCTCAGGTAGATAGGCAACGTAGGTATCGCTCTATGACAGGTTGCGATTTCAAAGCCATGCAAATTTGTCAAGCTGGGATGACAGGCACAAATAGGGGAATCCAGTGTTCCCGATAAGCACAGCGGGGAGTTCGGAAAGGTCATCCTTCGCCGCCAGATGGCTCTGACGATGGATGCTAGCGAGGAGTTGAGTAAATCGTTTGTTTACTATTATAGTCGGCCGAACTCGATCGTTTGACCAGGTAAAGGATCAACATATGCATGCACCTGCTGGTTGACTGTTGGAGTTTAACGTCCTGACAACATCTATAGTCATATCAGGACTGGTACCGACTTCTGACAGTGCGCACTAATGGCGACTTTATAGTACTGCCCCACTAGGAGACCAGGCTGCCAGCACCATGACATGATATCCCACTCAGTTACATTATCCGGGCACTGAGTCAACCAGTCCTTGCCCTATTCTAATAATGCCGAGCACCTGGCTAGGAAGCAACAAGCATCGATTTTGTTTAGCCATTGGTTTGATTCGAACAGGGTTTGAACCCGTGAGTTCGAATCCCAAGACCTACCAAAATGGTATTATCTTGATCATGACAAGGATTCTATTCTCGGTTTAGTTGGAAACCATGTCCGTTTGACATTTGCAACCAAGCAATGATCTAATTTTCGGCGAGCGTGTAGGCCTATTAATAGTAATAGTATTACATCCTGGTCACGACGCCATTGTGGTGGGATGATGTTTTGCAAACATATCCAACATAACTATTCCGAGTTCGTTTGTTTTCCCGAGGAGGTATAACTCGCCCATTTAAAGGCCCTGTCACACTACGACGTCAACGTAGGGAGAACGTGAAGAACGTTGAACTTCTCGGCGTAGTATGCAAATTTGGGCACAAGTTGAACGTGGATGCAGCATAGTGGACGAGAGCGTAACGTCGGTAAAGCGTAGTGATACCGTCATTCAACGAGAGAGGACAACGTCATTAAGCTCACGGAACGTTATGAACGTTATTCCATCGCCAGAAGAACGTTATGTGACGTTACAGATGTCATGAGACGTTGAACGTACATGGAATGCATGTTCTCCTGACGTTCTCCTGACGTTCCCATTACGCCATGTGGGCATTTGCACTCGGTTTAATGTGGGTCAACGTAGTGGAATGTAGTTGAACGTAGTGAGCAGCGTTGGAATAACGTCCGTTTAATGTCATTGACGTTCACTGAACGTGAACAGAACGTACAGCGAATGTAAACCCTTACGTTCGAGCTACGTCGAAAGTTTTGAACATGTCCAAAACCTTGACGTAACTCGACATAACATGACGTAATGTGACGTAGCTCGACGTCATTCTAACGTCATTCTGACGTCATCATAACATAACCCAACGTACATCAACGTAATGACAAAAAATGACCCCGTTAGGCTCACATTGGCTCGTTACATCGTAGTGTGACAGGGGTATACGGCAGGATTAATACCTGCTTTACCCCCTTTCTGGGGCGAGGGCCCTTCTCTTGGACCACATATAATCGATCTAAAATGTTTATTATTTGCTTCATTACTGTGCTTTATTTGTTTGTTGTTGTTTTACGTTCTAGCAACATCTAAGGTCATATCAGAAGGGCTTAATTACTAGTCCCTCGTGTAACTTAAAGTTGCATGGTCCGATGAAATATCATTTTGTCAAAATTAAAACAACTACTTACATTTGATCCTATATATCCAACTTAGATACTGGTGTATTAGCTAATGATTTAGGACAGCATATACAGAATAACCAGTGAATTTATAACCTCACCCCTTTGGACCCTCACTTTGAAACACATATTATGCAGGGAGGCCATTAACCAATTAGGCCAATCTCATGACCTCATTAGCCTCCCCAGGCCAAGTAGGCCTACTGTGTAGGGCCATAGAGGGGAAGGGGAAATGAGGTGGATGTTGCCCCTCCCCTCCAAGTTGGATATTCAATGCTGTTTGGTCAATTCTATAAATATAAGTAATCAATTTGGGTAATTCTAAATTTTGAAAATTTTACATTTGTCAATTAAAATTGCATCTGCCATTGGGACTATGTATGGTATGAGGGAGGATGAGACACGGTTGACATAACAGTAAATAATAACAGAGCAATAATATGTACATGAGAAATGCAAGCAGTACTCACATCCTTGATGGTCTAAATGTATGTGAGGATGCACACGCATGTGTTTTAATGCTATGATGGCAGCAGCTGTTCTGGTGGTGCCTATGCGTTATCATTTGGACGGGATCCATTGCAAATGCTCCGGGTTCTGCACTTAATGCTATGATGGCAGCAGCCATATTCTATGATCTAGCCTGACCTGAGCATTACTGGCTTGACGGGATCCGCCGCAAATGCATAGATCTCCAGGTTTAATGCTATGATGGCAGCAACTGTTCTGGTCATGCGTTATCGTTTGGACATGATCCATCGCAAATGCGCTGGGTTCTGGGCTTAATTCTATGACCGCAGCCACTATTCCGCAGCGTATGCACCGGCAGACGGCTCGGGATCGCAGAGCATGCAGTTCATCATAGGTGAGTGTAGAAACTGATATGGTGCTACGACCCCAGGCCGTCCTCCGACGCACATGCTGTGGAATGGTGCATTTGCGATGGATCCCGTCCAAACGATAACACATAGGCACAACCAGAATGGTTTGTAACCTTACGATGGTTACCAGCTGCAAAACGGCAGCAATATAGAATGGCCCCGATAAATCGTCCCAATCTTTGGTTGAATATTAATCTTCAGGTGGGATGGTTGTAGAATTGGGGATGTCTTTACAACATTCAAAATGACAAATCGTTGGGGCGGCTCCAAATCACTCCGGTCCAGTGGTAGCAGAGCACTCATATCCAGTAACAGCAACAAGGGTTCAGGAGGAAGGGACGGGTAAAGGTGGGTCCAGCAGGTTCCAGCAACAAGAACAAAGCGAGAGAAACGATAAGGTACAGGGCCCCACCCAAGCAAACAACTCCCTTGATCAGGGGGAGAAGTAAGCCCGGGAGAGAAAAAAAAAGGGTAGAGTATAGGACAGAGAAATGAGGAGAGTTGAGTCAAAGGACCATGTCTCTTTGCTCTAGGGTGACCAGCCGGTGACCCAAAGACACGGACAGAGTAAGAGTAGAAAGTGAAATGCTGGTGGGCTCCCCCTCCTGGAACTCTTTTCAGACATTATCAAAGAGGAGCAAGGCCAAAAGGGAGGAGATAGAGAGAGGTGTGGATGAAGTGCGGTCCGGATAGCAAGTGCCAATCCGTTCCCAGAATGTTCAACACCCAAACAAAAATACCTACCAACAGCCTTGTCAGGTTCCAGGATTAGTAGGTCATTTCACATCACGTGGTCACTGCGAGATGACCATCTGGGTCAAAGCCACAGGACTTTTGACAAACTTGTCAAAGTTATTTTGGGTTCTTTCAGCTCAAATTTGCTTCAAAACTAGTCATTTTTCATCAAAATGACTCCGGAATAATGATTAGTAGCTCATAACGATCAATTTGATATATTTATGGGTCATTCTTTAAAACTGGGCACCACATATTTGGTTTCCACATTACGATGCTGATAATTTGTTCTTTCTTTTATTGATTGCAAGTCAAATAATTATTATACCCTCTGTGTATTAAGTACATTAGCAATAGTACATTTATTGAAACTATCCCAAGAAAGAAATTAAAAGTTTACTTATATGATTTCGTGCTAATGTGAAAAAGTGAAAATTTACACATTTACACTATGCATGTAGCCAAACATTTTTTCAACTTATTTTTCCAGTTTTTTCTTGTAAGTCATAACCTTGTCTGCTTAAGAGTAATCAATCAAATCTAGTTTTACTATGTTTTATATGTTAAAATGAGGTTCTGGATGTGTCTTTGATTTTCATGTTACCCAAGTGATATTAATGTATTTCTCAATTTGTCTAGGTTCTAATTCAAAAAGTGAAATTCATTTTTTTCAACTCTGACATATGCACAACATACAAACCTTCACATGACATTGGATTAGGCTATTATATGGAAGGTTATTTGCTATTATTTGGAAGGTTTTCACTTTTGATTTCCATGTCACACTTTCGTGCCCAGTTTTAAAGAATGACCCTTATCTAAAAAATAAGTAAAAAATTCAAACGCCATTGGACCATGCAACTTTAAATATGGCTAGATTTCCAATGACATCCAAACTAAGGCCAAATAAATCAAAACAATCGGTGATCATTCCCATTCGCGCTCGTGCCTCACAAATCGCCCGCCCCTGATTTTGTTAGGGTGTTTTAACTGATAAAAATGCATTGGGCTAGCAGCAATATAACTTTCGTAAGTACGCAATATGTTCCAAGCACACAATATGTCCCAAAATTGAAACTTTTAGAATTGCCTGATATAATAAACTTCTAAATGAGAATACAGCGTTCATTGTTTGACTGAAAACATTGTGATCTATACATGAATGACTGAAAACTTTAAATAAAAATAAAAACCGCCCACCCTACCCAGATTTTTATTTCAAAAGGACGATCACTAACTCCTTTTCTTTTTGGCCTAAGCTTCCGTTTTCTTCTCCCCTTTCTGGCTCTTTTGATCTATCTATCAAACATCTATTACTGATTCGTGTTAGTCGCACAGACCGTGCCCTATTCACACACACACACACACACACACACACACACACACAAACACCCGTATAACTAGTCATGGTCTATAAATTCCTCTATATATATTCACAATTCAGACATGTCTCCATGAGTATGCATGTTGTCACTTTAAAAGAAAGAGAGACAAAATTGTGCTATTTGTCTATCCTCATTCAAACCTATTAATAACATTGAACTGAGAAGTGCACATTTCCGTGCTAAATCAAAGCTGCACAAAATCTGATAAAAGCATCAAAGTTTCCTACACAAAACATTGTATGCTATATATCCAACCTAGATAGTAGTGGACTAATTACACATGTATTAATGTTTGATATTCCTGTACTATATAACTATCCTCGAAAACTGGTAATCAAAACCATATGTCCAGCATTTTGGTGTGCCTCATCTCATGGACTTCCAACTGTCGAAGTGTTAGTAGTTGAGGATCACTCTAAGTGCAAATATATCACATAAGTGCAATCACTTCCCATTTGCTTTTCAAAATTATTTCCTAAATGGTGTTGGGTTCTGTGCCCATTTAGTGCAGCAATTTGGTCGGTGAAGCATGGAGCATATTAGTAGGGCTATGTGGGCAGTACTTCCGGTGGGTATGCGTGCGCAAACTTGCGCTGGAGTCAACCCAAGGGGATGCAGGAACATGTGAGTGTAGGTTTTACATCATAAATCCCAGCTGACACCATGCGATAGGTTGTCATGAACCAGAAATCGGTAATGAATGGCAGTGATGTGTTGTGTGAACTTCCACCCCTACCGCTGATACTTGATTGTTGATGCTGAAACTGCCAATCAGCGATCAGGCAATACAGTTGGACATTGGAAGCAAAGCTTCGGATCTCCGATCCATTAAACTTACCAATTCACTTACAGTTCCTCTTCTCTCTGATCTTGGCCCTATTGGGCTTCTAGTGCCAGCTCGTTGTGGTAAAAAATAACTACCTTTTTTTGCATACATATGGAGGTGGACAGAGCCCTGAAATCCTATAATTGTGAGTGTCCTCTCCAATGTCTATTTAGCCTTCTCTCAAATGCTTCTACCTTCGGCACTTCAACCACTTGGTCTGGAAGACTGTTCCATTAGATCTTTCACTCGAAAGAGAAACGACTTTTTCCTGACCTCAAGTCTGAGCCGCTCCTTGAAGATGTTATTCCACTGGCCTCTGATGTTGCTGTCTATTCTCAGTTTGAACAAATCCGTTGTGATATACCTGTCATATACTCCAGTAATGATCTTATATAAGTCTCTATCATATCTCCCCGGAGATGATGATATGACAATGTTGGTAGCTAAGTCTCCTCAGACGATCATCCTTGTCACACGACATTGTACATTTTCCATAGCTACAATGCTAAACAAAGTATCCCATGGCTATTCTACATGCGGTGCAGTTGATATTTGTAGAATATTCCTGGAAGTTTGAACAGTCGCTGAAGTAAAACACATGTTTAATTCTCCAACAACCAACAATCGAGTAAGACATGTTAGACTCCAAACACAGCTACATCTCACTTCACTGAATAGCTCGAACCAGATTCGTTTGTTTGTTTGTTGTTGTTTTACATCCTAGCAATATCTAAGGACATATCAGGATGGGTACCGACTTGTGACAGTGCACACTCATGGTGACTTTATAGTGCTGCCCCCCCTGGGAAATCAGACCGCCGGCACCATGACCCGATGTCCCACTCAGTCACCTAGCTAACCAGTCCTTGCCTTATCCTATTAATGCCAAGCGCCAGGCTAGGAAGCGACAACTACCAATTTTAAAGTCATTGGTTTGACTCGACCGGGAACCAAACTCCTGACCATCCACACGCGAGGCCCACGCTCTACCGATTAGGCCACCACGCCCAGTCGAACCAGATTCGTGAGGTAAATGCAAACTCAGTATTAAAGTTGTCCAAACTTTTTTCAGGTTCGCCGAACATCCCAAACTAGATCCAAGAAGCAACAATTTTTCCAATTAAGAAGGGGCTTAAAGAACAGGAGTCAAGTGTTCAGAAGAACACTGTTCTATTCATCTTTGTGACACAATGTTCCATTGAATGCAAGTAACTCTCAACATACAGTAAGAATTTGCCTAGGGATCCTGTAGTGAAGTCTTCATGCACTGGTTATGTTTACAATACGCAAACAAATGGGATGGAGGGAGTTTTAATTTTTTTTAATTTATTATTATTATTATTAAAGTTGCAGAGTCCGATGGTTTTGAGTTTGTCATTTTCCGAGATGAATAAATTAGGTTGATCACTATAATCTACCTTTCTTTCGTTTGAAGTAACTTGTGTTTTAAATGGCTAATTTCTTTTGATATTTGAAGTGCAAACAAGTAAATAAGTTTTGGCAAGCGTGCCAAAACCCTGACATCATAGGCTTCGGAGGTAACAGATTCTGTTCAATTGACTCAGTATTCCCTTCTATGCAGAAACAAATGTTTAATAAATGCATCACTGTCTAAGTTAGATATGTATAATCAAATGTAGATAATATTTGGTTTTGAAATGTTGATGCATCATCAGTCTATGCTGCTTAAACCGGTAACCTTGCATAGTCCATGATCAGAATCGTATTTTGCTAATTAAAGATATAATAATCAAATTGCTAATGAAGATTTCCAAGAATTCTAAAATGCTTTGCATTAATAGGATAGGACAAGGACTGGTTTGCTCAGTGTCCGAATAATGTGAGTGAGTCGAATATCTGGTCACGGTGCATGTGGCCTGTCTCCAGTGGAGCAGTGCTATATTTAAAAAAACGCCATAAGTGTGTCCTGTCACAAGTGGGAAACGGGCACTGACCTGTGACAGTGCACAATCGTGGAAACTTTATAGTGCTGCCCCACTGGGTGACCAGGCCGCCATGACCCAATATCCCACACAGTCACATTATACTGATACTGTGCTAACCAGTACTTGTTCTATCCTATTTATACCGAACACCAGGCTATGAGTAGCGACAAGTATAAATTTGATAACATAAGTCATTGGTTTGACTTGGTTGGGATTCGAACTCCTGACCTCCCGCACGGGAAGCCTGCGCTCTATCGAGTCGACCACCGCGTCCTGTAGATATGACCGTAGATGTTGCCAGGACATAAAACCCGAACAAACAATCCCATTGCCTTAGTATCATATCATTCCACTAAAAA
The DNA here is from genome assembly GCA_030323885.1 of Branchipolynoe longqiensis. Classification (NCBI taxonomy): domain Eukaryota; kingdom Metazoa; phylum Annelida; class Polychaeta; order Phyllodocida; family Polynoidae; genus Branchipolynoe; species Branchipolynoe longqiensis. Next base: position 29,394,793 of record CM059196.1, on the reverse strand, counting down.
CCTAACAGTCTTGCGAGTCTATGCCCTGGGGGTGGATTTTAATGTGCATTGATATATGTATAGGCACATAGCCAATAACATACGGCTTATTTGATGAGGAAATAACTAGTGTCCACTTGGGAAGGCCATAGTACAAACAGATCACATACACACGTGCAAAAAGTTCAAATAAATCAATTAAATTATGCATGCATATAGAACTTTTCCCCTTAAAGTTGCATAGTCCCATGGTTTTGAGTTTCTCACATTTTCTGAGATAAACATATTAGGTTGTTCATTATAATCTACCCCACTTTAGTTTGAAGTAACTTTTATTTTAAATCGCTAACTTTTGAGATATTTGAAATGGAAACATGCCAAACCTCTATCACCATAGGCTTCTACAGTAACAGGTTCCATTAATTGACTAAGTATTTCCCTACATGTGATGACAAATATTTAATAAGTGCACCAGCATCTAAGTTAGATATGTAGAATCAAATTTAGATAATTGTTTTGGTTTTGACAATTTTATGTTTTCATCGGATTATGCAGCTTTAATCTTGTCACGACTGGTGTTTATCTGCGCGTGCGTGACAATGCGAAGAGCAATGACAAGTAATCACTTCCGGATGTTGTGCCTAGGGTTCCGGAAGTGCAGGGTTGTAAGTTTAGTCACTCCTTTATCTAAATATAAGATTCATCTCATACCTACAGTAAGGGTGAAAAAAGAACCCATTAGAAAAAGTGGATAACGGCTGGGTGAATGAAATGAGCACAGAAATTCTTAATTTAAGAAACAAAATATAATCTTCAGATAGCTTTTTACATTTACTCGCAACTTGTGACTGATTAGATTATATCCAGTACATAAATCAACTTCCAAGTTTGAATTGACAGAGCCGACATATCCACATGGTGGCCATTTGCAGGAAGTTGAGAGGTTCCTGGGTAATAATCCAATCTAGGTCAAGAAGCAGTCATTTTCATTGGTCGAGGTAGAACCAGTTTATTTAAACATGGCGGGTTTACTTCATGGACTCAATCAATACAAAATGATTTTGTGTTACCATGCCTTGCTATTATGTGATTTGAACACTCTGGAGAGTATATGTGGAGGGAAAACATATACAATCGGATTGTAGATTTCAGATTTTTAATCAACATAAGGTAGGGATGCCAAACTAAAAGTTAGGCATATTTCCTCCAACTTTTACATAGGGTTGTTATTCACCTCTGAACAAAGCCAGAGGTGAATCTTTTATCTATCCCTTAACCAGCCCTGTTGTTTTGCATAGTCTGGTTCTCAGATGTTGTGCCAGCAGTGGTGAAAGTTGCATCCGACATTAAAGTTGCATAGTCCGGTGGTTTTGAGTTTCTGAAATTTTCTGTAAATGTATTAGGTTGATCGCTATAATGAACCTTACTCTAGCTTGAAGTAACTTATATTTTAAGTGGCTAACTTTTGAGATATTTGAAGTGGAACCATGCAAAATTAATTTTGGCAAGCTTGTCAAAACTCTGACCCCATAGGCTTCTACAGTAACAGGTTCTATTCAATTGTCTCAGTATTCCATTTTATGTGGCTACAAATGTTTAATAAGTGCACCAGTATCTAAGTTAGATATGTAGAATCAAATTTAGATAATTGTTTTGGTTTTGAAAATTTGGTATTTTCATCGAACCATGTAGCTTTAAAAGAAACAAGACAGAAAAAGCCGTCCCAAAAACATGGTAATCTGACTCGATTCTCTGGCAGTGCTAACTAAGCCTTTAAGAGGCTGTCTGTATTTCTTTTTCGCGGGAAATCGTAAAATGCAAAGATTTTGCAACTTTAATTAACACCAAGTTGCAGGTGTTTTATCTGCACAAATACCCATTGCGTCTCAGTGAAATATTCAGATGCCAGAAATCCAAACAAAATTTGAACTTGTCAAGGTGAACGTTGTTGGTTGGTTGGTAGATACCTGTCTGTATTTATAGAGGGTATCAGTTCTCGTCGTATATACCCCCTGAAGATCTGCTTGGAGATGGTCCAACCACGACACGCTGTCCCATTTCGTTATATTCGCTATTCCCACGGCAGACCATGTTGGCACTATTTCAATGTGAATTTGGAAAAGGTATAGTCTAATAAAGGACTGCGTGACACCGCCCACTCGCACTCCCTCCCTCCGCTCATCCATACCTCTCTCTTTGTAATGGTTAGGAAACCAGAGTCTTGGATTATTACTTATATTCTTGACAGTACAATCATTCCTTTTTCTTATCCTTAACATAAAAATGAATAATGAAAGAGTGGTGTCCTGTTCTTGTCGTTGTTGATAGAATTCATTGTCAATAAGACTGGTTAGCTCAGTGTCAGGATAATGTGACTGAGTGGGCTATCGGGTCATGGTGTTGCTGGGCTGATTCCCATGCACTCTCACAAGTCGGTACCCGTCCCTATATGACCTTAGATGTTGCCAGGAGGTAAAGTTCCAATAACCAACCAACCAACTATCACTGTCATAAGTGTCAATAAAATTTAAAGTTGCATGGTCTGATGGCGTTTGAATTTTTATCTTATTCTTTAGATAAATACATCAAAGTGATCATTATGAGCTACTAATCATTAGTCTGGAGTCATTTTGATGAAAAATGACTAGTTTTGAAGCAATTTGAGCTGAAAGAACCCAAAATAATTTCAACAAGCTTGTCAAAACTCCTGTGGCTATGACCTAGATGGTCATCTCGCGGCCACCACGTGATGTGAGGTGACCTAGTAATCCTGGAACCTGACAGGGCTGTAGGTAGGTATTTCTGTTTTGGGTGTGAACATTCTGGGGACGGATTGGTGCCATAGGCTCATGACACTAGGGTTTAAAAAAAAAAATTATTTTGTAGAAAGGTTCATTTGATTTATATCTATCAAATTGACCAAGTAGCATCAAATATCCAACATCAGATATATATCGGTATATGATTGACATCGTCTCAATGGCAGAAATTTCAAAACATCAAACTATGCAATTTTAATCGATGAATGGTGGGGGGTGGGACACACATGTCAATGAAGTTGTGTGTGCAGTTAGTGTTATTTATTGATAGTTTACACCAATAGGCTCCTATAAACCATTGCAGATGGACGGTTATGCTAAAAATTCCCCAACACAAAAATGCTGATTATTATCCAGGCAGTCGACCTGGGCCCATATGCAGGAGTCGGTGATAGCGGCGTTTGGTGTTACAGCCTGATACCGTTTAGCTATCTCCGAGCCAGGGAATGTGGTCAAGCCGTATGCAGGAGCGCGTAACACTTTCATTATAGCTAAACGTGAATTTATTTATAGATTTGGGAAATCCCTCGGTTCGACAATATGAATAACGCCGCCAATGCGGCAGCGGCGTTAATATCGGTTTGAATTTAGGGTTAAATTGATCAAATTTCACTTATTGCGTATGTAATTCTGTTAAATATGATAGCATTGAATAGATTTGGGCCTAATACATTGCCGCCGATGCGGCGGCGGCAATGTTTTGTTGATTTCAACAGTACGGATATTGATGTCGATGCGGCGGTGGCGATTTGTTTAGTTTACATTCACCGATTAGACACTATGAAGGCGGCGGCGTTAATATCGGTTCGAATTTAGGATAAAATTTCACTTATTGCGTATGTAATTCTGTTAAATATGAGAGCATTGAATAGATTTGGGCCTAATACATTGCCGCCGATGCGGCGGCGGCGGCGATGTTTTGTTGATTTCGACAGCATGGATATCAACGTCGATGCGGCGGCGGCGATTTGTTTAGTTTACATTCGGCGATTAGACATTATGAAGTTGACGGTGTTAATATTGGTTCGAATTTATGGTTAATTTGATCAAATTTCACTTATTGCGTATGTAATTCTGTTAAATATGATAGCATTGAATAGATTTGGGCCTAATATATTGCCACCGATGCGGTGGCGGCGGCGATGGACAGTATGGATATCGACGTCCATGCAGTGGCGGCGATTTGTTTACTTTACATTCATCGATTCGAAAATATTAATATCGCCACTGATCCGGCGGCAGCGTTAATATCGCTTCGAATTTAGGGTTAATTTGATCAAATTTCACTTATTGTGTATTTAATTCTGTCAAATATGATAGCATTGAATAGATTTGGGCCTAACCTAACACTAACACCGCTGTAAACTAGCTATGTTTCTGGTTTACCTTAACCTAGTTTAAGCTTCTGGTGTTAGGCCTATCACTGACTCGTGCATGCCACTTTTTGCTGCTAAACGGGGATTCCTGCCAAACACCGTTTTGGCTTGCTATCACCGACTCCTGCATACGGGCCCTGAACTCCTAATTTTGAGGGTAAATAATGGCAGAGACATAGGCAATGCTAAGAAAATGTTTTCTGAATGCCCTACTTACAGGGTTATCTAAAAGCTAAACATTTAAAGCTACTTTTGGCAAACAAACTATGGAAATATGACCATTTATGGGCCACAGTTTTATGAGATCACATCGTACAGATACAAACCTGGCATCCCCAGAAAGCCCTAACACAGACGAATGCATCCAAGCTCATCCCAGCATTCTAACCACATTATTAACAAACTTGTAATATTAAAACACATTTGTTGCAGCTTTATGAGAAGTGACCATATACATATATATATAAATATATATATATATATATATATATATATATATATATATAATAAATGCAAATTCATTAGATAGCAATGCAGATTAGTAATATGTATATATATAAATTTCAAAATTTAAATTACCCATTGAATATCCAACATAGAGGGGAGGGGCAACATCCCCCTCATTTCCCCTTCCCCTCTATGAACCTGTACAGTAGGCCTACTTGGTTGGGGGTGGCTAATGAGGTCACGAGATTGGCCTAATTGGTTAATGGCCTTCCTGCATAATGGGTGTTTCAAACTGAGTGTCTAAAGGGGTGAGGTTATAAACTCACTGGTTATTCTGTATATGCTGTCCCAAATCATTAGCTAATACACCAGTATCTAAGTTGGATATATAGGATCAAATGTAAGTAGTTGTTTTAATTTTGACAAAATTATATTTCATCGGACCATGCAACTTTAAGTAAAACACTAAACGTACATAAATGCAACATTTCCCCCCAAAGAAATAACACGCTATAATGTTTTAAAGTTGCATAGTCTGATGAAAACATAAATTTGTTAAACCAAAACACTTATCTAGATTTGATTCTATATATTCAACTTAGACACTGGTGCACTTATTAAGCATTTATGGATGCATAGAAGGTCATAATAAGTCAATTTAATAGAACCAATTAGTCCTGAAGTCTATGGTGTCAGAGTTTTGGCGTGCTTGCCAAAATTAATTTTGTATGTTTTAACACCAACTACCTCCAAAGTTAGCCATTTAAATTAAAAGTTACTTCAAACTAACCTAACGTGGATTATTAAATAGAAATACATAATTGAAATACAATTACCTGGGAGGGCCGAGGTATTATAGGCACTCCCTGGTTTATATTATTCTAATTTACCGATTCCTCATTTGCACCATTTTGAGTGGAAAATGCATAGAGGTAATGCCGTGGATTACCTCTATGCAAAAGTGAATCAGGGATTGATTAAAAGTATTATTCCAATAATATGTCTGCTCTTTCCCAACAAGGATACAAAAAACTAAAGATTCTTTACATGGATGGTAAAGATTAGGCGTGATTTATGCACCTATGGTTCAGATGGCAGTTAATGCAAATGCAGATTTCTCAGCCCTGTATGGGAAAGGTTTGCCAGTAATTAATTACAGTGGTGCTGGTGAGTTTCACTGCACCTCCAGTGGTTCACAGGACATTTAGTGCAATTGCAGACCTCTCAGCACGGTGTGGGGAAAGTTTCCAGTAATTTACTACAGTTCTGCTGGTGAGTTTCACTGCACCTCCAGTGGTTCACTAGACATTTAGTGAAATTGCAGCTCTTTCAGCACAGTGTGAGAAATGTTTGTCAGTAATTCATTACAGCTGCACTGGTGAGTTTCCCTGCACCTCCAGTGGTTCACTAGACATTCGGTGCAATTGCAGATCTCTCAGCACTGACTTTGATTGCATTGAAAAGCCAGGCTACATGCACTTGACAGTGATGCATCACATATGTGAGATCGGTCAATAACTGAGGAGGGCCATAGTCCTTGTCCTATCCTAGTACTGCTGGGCACCTGGCTGGAAAGCGACAAGTATCAATTTTTAATTCCCGACTGGGTGCATACTGGTCAAGCATTACGTATATCTTGGAGCCAGTGACAATTGCTACAATCCACCACATCTGAAGAACTGTCTCCATTTCTATTAATTAAGAGCGGCTAACAGGTCCAAGGCCTATTATAGCGGTATCCTATTGATTGATTGATCGATTGGTTTGACCTGACCAGGGTTTGAACACGTGGGTACGAATCCTATGATCTACCAAAACAGGAGACGGATGTTCAACTCATTCAGCCGTCCCGTCTGATCCTACAGCTAAATTTATGGTAGATTCCGCTTGACCACAGAGGCTCAAAGCCATAAGAGGCCCTAAATAGTCCCCACAGAACAGATATTTTCGAATATACTAAGTATTTGTGTTTGGGTCAAAGATACTACCTACATTAAGATGGTTAACATGCCCATCTCGGTGTAATCGGTGTGCTTGTGGCGCCACCCAGCGGCGAGTGCATAAATAATGCATTGGCAGCAGTTTCTACTGAGTTTCTACAGTAACACCTGTCTTCCCCCAATAATCGAGGACCACTGCCATGACTTGTGGAGACAATTGTTCAATGTACAAAGTGTTTTTCTTCTCATTTGAGTATCCTTCTGGTGACAGGACACCTGCTATAGCAGAACAATCTTAGGCTGGATGCAGAGTTGTCTGTCGAAGAAAGTATACTGCTGGGTACTGTTGCCTTCAAGTAACCCAGTTTGAATGTATATTGCGTCTGGGTATAACTTTTCCCCTTGTAACATTAGACTGGTACACATTTGATGATTATATGCTAAACGTTTCCTATGTAATTCTAATTGGTATTCCAGAGACCAATTTGCCTTATTTTAATTGGTTACCATGTAAGTATAATTGCTTTACTTACCCTAATATATTTGGTCCATACTTATATGATAGATGATAGTCATTGTTTACACAAAGCAAAACCAAATGACTGAATATTGTAATTAATACTATATAATATAATTACACTGTAATATTTATTTTGATTATGCATGGAGGGTCTACTTGCTTTTAAAATGGACAAATATATCTTAATTATAATATAATTAGACATTTAGCTGATGATCAAATATGCTTGACAATGCATAATGATGATTATAATAAATAGAATTGCGCTTGGATATTTATAATAATTAAAGATGCATTCACACATGTGCACAATTATCGAATTTGTCTTGCGTTCCAATTACATTAGACATTTAATTGCTGGTGAAATTCACATGATACTGTATTTTTCTGGTGCTGTAAAAACCAGTGACAAGGCAGTACTTGTCCTAATATTACCTCAAATGTTGCTAGGATATGAGATTTGGATCCTGATCGTATTACTCATATGTTAGTTCTATGTCTATCACGATTAAGCTTAAGCCAACTAAACTAATTAGCCAACTAAACTAATTAGCCAATTCAACTAATTAGCCAATTCAACTAATTAGCCAATTAAACTAATTAGCCAATTAAACTAAAAGCCATAATATTCCATAGTAGAACATGCCCTATTGACTGCATACGAACTCGACGTCAGGTTAATTGTAACAAAGTAATTCTAGTTCTATATTTTTAGTTACTTTAATACTCTCATTGGGGTGATGAAAATGGGGAGATATTGCATCTAGAGCAGGAATTAAAGCCACATCTCTTGCATTCCAGGTCAGTGTGCTAAACATTACGCCACCTAGGCTCCCTGATGTCAGCACCCTACCCATCTAGCTGGGTACTTGCTTGAAAGGTCAGTGAAGACTACTACTCTTGCCCCTTTAGAAATTGTAAGTATTTTAGATGGGTATTTAATGCTTACAATTCCACATATACAGGCAATGTACTTACACAGGGTAGGTTCAACAACCATATAGTGCATATCTTATACGGGATCATCGTCACCGCAACCAGTGTCATGGGGGATGATGAAAATAGGAAATATTGTGCCTAGAGCGGGAATCGAACTCACATCTCTTGCATTCTGGGCTAGTGTGCTAACCATAGCACCACCTAGGCTCCCTGATGTGACCACCCTACCCACACCTACCTGTTTATGTGGGTCATTGTCTGAGAGGTCAGAGCAAATAATTACAATACATATATACCCAACTACACATTCCCACTCCAGATATAGACAAATACAAATCGCCAAGCTCACCTGCTACCCTACTCTCACTGGTGATGTGTGGGTAGCGGAGTTAATATTACACACATGAACTGGAGTGGGGGCCAGATGGGATGGCCGAATGAGTTGAGCGTCCATGCCCTGTTTTGGGAGATTGGGGGATCTGAACCAATAAGTTTGTGGGTTCGAATCTTGGTCGAGTCAAACCGATGACTTAAAAATTGATACTTATCGCTTCCTAGCCTGGTGCTTGGCATTACTAGGATAGGGCAAGGACTGGTTTGCTCAGTGTCAGGATAATGAGTTGAACATCCGTCTCCTGTTTTGGTAGATCATAGGATTCGTATCCACGTGTTCAAACCCTGATCAGGTCAAACCAATCAATCAATCAATCAATAGGATAGAGCTATAATAGGCCTTGGACCTGTGAGCCACTCTTGATTAATAGAAATGGAGACAGTTCTTCAGATGTGGTGGATTGTAGCAACTGTCACTGGCTCCAAGATATACGTAATGCTTGACCAGTATGCACCCAGTCGGGACTTAAAAATTGATACTTGTCGCTTTCTAGCCAGGTGCTCAGGACAAGGACTATGGCCCTCCTCAGTTATTGACCGATCTCACATATGTGATGAATCACTGTCAAGTGCATGTAGCCTGGCTTTTCAATGCAATCAAAGTCAGTGCTGAGAGATCTGCAATTGCACCGAATGTCTAGTGAACCACTGGAGGTGCAGTGAAACTCACCAGTGCAGCTATAATTAATTACTGACAAACATTTCTCACACTGTGCTGAAAGATCTGCAATTTCACTAAATGTCTAGTGAACCACAGGAGGTGCAGTGAAACTCACCAGCAGAACTGTAGTCAATTACTGGCAAACTTTCCCCACACCGTGCTGAGAGGTCTGCAATTGCACCAAATGTCCTGTGACTGAGTGGGGTATCAGGTCATGGTGCTGGCAGCCTGGTCTTCCAGTGGGGCAGCACTATAAAGTCGCCATGAGTGCGCAGTCACAAGTCGGTACCCGTCCTGATATGACCTTAGATGTTGCGAGGATGTAAACCAACAATAAACAAACCGGAGTGGGGCCAGTACGCTGGGATCAGGTTAGTAACACAATAACAATACACCCTCTCCCCCAAGTGGGGAGGCGGGGAACTAACTGTATCAGGTGCGAGCAATTATCCATGACTAGCAGCGCCGCTCAGTATCGATGGTTGTGAAATATTTTAAGTGTTTGTTGTGGTTTTAGGTCCTTTAAACATATGCGGTAATGTAGTAGTCTGCACTGATCCTATCAGGAAAGTAGTTACATAGACGGGTTGGCGTGGATAATTTGAATACATCAGAGCGCCTAAATGGTCTAATGGTCGGGACAAAGTAGCCCTGGAATAGCAGGAAGTGTGGGTTCTTGCTCTAGGCGCAATGTTCCCTTTCTTTGAATCACCACCACGACACTAATATCAAGATGACTACTAAGTTGTGACAGGGCGTACAATCTGCACCTTGATAGTGCTGCCCAACTGGGACACCGTGCATCCAGCATGCTGACCCGATATCCCATTCAGTCACATTACCATGACATTGAGAAAACCAGTCCTTGTTCTATCCTAATAATGCTGAGCGCTGGGCTAGAGAGCAACAAGTATTATTTTGTAAATCATCGCTTTGACTCACTGGGCGTGGTGGCCGAATCGGTACAGCGCAGGCCTCGTGTGTGGGAAATCGGGAGTTTGGTTTCCGGTCGAGTCAATCCAATGAATTATAAAAATTTATACTTGTCGCTTCCTAGCCTAGAGCTTGGTATTAATAGGATAGGGCAAGGACTGGTTAACTCAGTGTCAAGATAATGTGACTGACACCCGGGTTTCCCAGTGGGGCAGTACTATAAAGTGACCATGAGTGCACACTGTCACTAGTCGGTAACCATCCTGATATGACATTAGATGTTGCCAGGACGTAAACCTCCAACAACCAACCAACCATCTTGCATGAAAAGCCAACACTTTATTGACTCGGCTATCCGGTCTGCTTGTAACAAATGGTTGAGGAGGGGAGTTGTTGCCTGCTGTGACATGGATCAGTAGTTGACTTTGATGAAGATGGCTGCCCCGAGCTAGGGTTACTGGGTGACATGTGGTTACTCAGATTGTTCTCATGAATGGAAAGGGCGCCCAGCTGAGAGTAAACAGCATCTGTTAGTGTCGTAATTCTCAATGGATTCTATTCGCAATTTAAACGCCTTAATAAATGTTCTGCCCTGAAATTAACTGACATTGAAAGAGAAAGGGCATGTGAGGCTAAATGTTGCTTACTGCCCAATTACTGTCCACCTGCAGACTTCACGATATTTTGTCATGCTGCACTAATTTATAAATATAGTATGGAGGGGTGTAAAATATTCCGATAATCGGCAGAGGGGGAAATAGAAATCCTCTATTATTATTCCGTGTGGCCAGCCAAGAGTGTGGTTATATGTATGTTGTGTATATATGTATATGGCTGGCCCATACTTGAGGGCAGGTAATTATAGAATTAGGGATGATTGGCAGGTCTGGGTGAGTGCACTCAGGGCCTGGCTCTCTGCAGAGGTAGGGGTCAATGCACACAGGGGTCAAGGTTGGTGGTGGCCACAGGTCAACCAGCTCTGGGGGCGGGCAGACCACTGGTGGTCATGGCAACCAGAAATGCTGGGTCCCTATTGGAGGAACTGGGAATGCTGCTTCCCTATTGGTTGAGGTGAATGGCATGATCCTATACCAGGAATCCATGTACTATATATAATAAACCAGAGGGCTTGGACTCTCTCCTACACTCTTACTTTTGCTTTACTTTCTTTCTCTCTGTCTGTATTGTTTTTCACTTTAGCCTACCTACATAGCCACAGACTCGAACACCGAACCTAGAGGGAGTTGTGGCCGATTGGTGCGTTATGATTGGTGTGTAGATGTCCGGCATGCAATGTTGTGTGCTGTGGATAATCAGAGAAGCAGATTCCTTAGGTCAAAAAGAAAAATATTCATGTTTCTGGTTGCAGAGGCAAATTCTTTTGGTTTGGTAGGTAGGGTGTTTTGGTGCGTTTAAAAAAAAAATTGTCACTATTAGTATTATCATTTCAGTACTATTAGTATTACTAGGTCATACTGGCATATTAAAGCAAGTGGGACACTATTCAGTTCAGTCTTCCAATGATAGGCATACCCTCTGTCAAACTGTACTGATACTAGTATTAGATTTGAGTTCAACAGGACCATGTAAGAGTGCAATTTTCTTTTTCTTTTTTTCTTGGAGCAGAAAAAAATCAAGTTGGGAGGTTCTAACAGGGTCGGTCGGCAACCGGAAACATCAATATATATTTTTTAGGCCTAATGTTGCTATTTGATCCGGTCCCTACTATTCATTTTGGAAGTCGTTGGTTGACCAATGCCGATGAGAAGAGGTCTGTGATTTTATTTTGTATCCACAAGACTCCTGCATAATTCAGAATTATCACTTATTGTCTTGCGCGCATCTACTGATTTCATCGTGCTGACTCCTGTGGCCATATGTATGAGCAACTTTTTATCGGCTCCGGTGGTAACGGCGGGTCCCGGGTTATCTAACGCCGGTGTTCCACATGTGTCACGGGTATGTATGTGTCCAAAGCACGGCGGGGTTAGTTAAATATGATTGCATTGAATAGATTTGGGCCCTGGCAGTATGGATATCGACGTCGCTGTGGCAGCGGCGGTTTGTTTAGTTTACATTCGTCGATTCAACAATATGAATTACACCGCCAATGCGGCGGCAGCATTAATAACGGTTCGATTTTAGGGTTAATTTGATAAAATTTCACTTATTGCGTATGTAATTCTGTTAAATATGATCGCATTGAATAGATTTGGGCCTAATATATTGCCGCCGATGTGGGGGGGGTGGCAGTATGGATATCGACGTCGCTGCGGCGGCGGCGATTTGTTTACTCTACATTCGTTGATTCGACACTATTAATATCGCCGCCAATGCCGCGGTAGCGTTAATAACGGTTCGAATTTAGGGTTAAATTGATAAAATTTCACTTATTGCGTATGTAATTCTGTTAAATATGATCGCATTGAATAGATTTGGGCATAATCGGTCCCTAACATCGACATTAACCATCCTATGGCTTGGGGTTAGTGCAGGCGACTTTAAGCTCGCAGTGTTTGTCTAACGCCGACACATACATACAGAGTTTTCGCCGCTAACCCGTTAAACCCGCCGAAAACCAGCTTCGCAGCGCTAACCCTGACACATGCATATGGCCCCTGTAGGGGTAAGCTGTATCTACTACACATTGGAAACCATGGAAATGTGTTGCTCTTAACGATGCATAGTCCAATGGTTTTGAGTTTCTGTCATTTTCTGAGATAAATGTTTTAGGTTGATGGCTATAATCTACCTTACTTTAATTTCAAGCAACTTTGATTTTAAATGGCTAGATTGGGAGATATTTGAAGTGCAAGCATGCCAAATTGGTCGTAATGCTCGCATTGCGTTTGATTCGTGGCGGGGAAGGAGGACCCCCCCCCCCTCTCTCCTTCATCTCTCCCCTCCCTCGACCGTTGGACCAATTACATAACCCCCCCCCTCTTCTCGGCCCTTATAACCGGCCGCCCTAGCTGCTCCTAGCCACTCGCCTTTCATCACCCTCCAGGCCCGGACCCTATTTTCTATTTGGCACCCTTCACACGCGGGCCGTCACGCTGCCCCTCACGCGACACACCTCACGCGCCTCACACGACGCCGCCCGCCTCACGCCACTTCGCCCACCGGGCCCACAATCACCCGCACACTCAGTCGTCATGCCAGCCGGCGCAAGCCCCCGGGGCCGCCCCCCGGGCCGCCGCGGATCGCGCCGAGGCCGGAGCGCCGAGGCCGCCTCACAGGATGCCGCCTCCGCGACCTCCGCCACCCCCAGCCTCCAGTCGGAGGCCACCTCATGGGCGAGCGCCGTGGATGCTCGGATGGACGCCCAGGCCGCTGCAATGCAGTGCCAGGCCGGTGCCATCGACCACCTCACGGCCCTGGTCGAGTCCTTCACCCTCGCTCCACCTCGGGCCTCGGCATGTCTGGAGCCGGCCGCCCTGCCTCCGCCTCGGGCCCCGGCCGCCCCCTCCATAGCCGAACGCTTAGCAGAGATGCTGCAGGAGCTCGCCGCCGGGACTGGAGGGGGTGCCGCCCCCACCACGCACCCTCGCCTCCTCCCCGCCTCTCTGACGCCTACGCCCGCCTCCACGACTCCCGCCAGCGACGTCCACGCGACCTACCAGCCTTACCTACGGCGCGGCCGCTACGCCACGCAGCAGGCCGCCTCCGCCGCGCCCCAGCCCGCCTCCATTCACCCGCCTCCGGACCGCTCCCCTGCCTCCGCGGCCGACGCAGTCAGGGAGATCCTGGAATCCGCCGAGGCGCAAGGAAGCGGGCGCCGTAAAGGTATTCCCCCAGGCTACCTTTTCCCCCACGATCTCATTGAGAGGGGACCCGAGGGGAAGGCTGTAAAGCGAGGTGAGGCGACCATGGAGGAATATAACCTCGCCCTCCGCATGCCTGAGACCCACCCCTGCTTCCCCACCGACGGCCTCCCCGGACTACTACACCACAATATGACCGTCCTCCGAGACGCCGTCACACATCCCTGGCCTACCGTCCGGCGATACTCGGAGACCATATTTGCATGGATTGCCGATGGCCGCCTCCCGGAGGGCTGGCGTGACCCTGTCGCGATCAACACTGTGCGCATGGACGTAATCACCGCCCCCGCGACTGCCTCCGGGGGCGGCGCCAGGGCTCTCCCCCCCCCCGCCCGTGCCCGCCCCACCCCCACCCCCACACACTCCCGCCCCACCAGCGCCGACCCACGCACACCCTACACCCGAGAGGCCTACGGGATACCCTGCCCCGCGTGGAACAGAGATCCCGCCTCATGCGACCTCGCCCCCCCCGGTGAGGCCCACGGTGACCAGGGCGCGAGGAAGAGGCACGCATGCGCATACTGTGCGAACGTGCGCCGCATCCTCACGGTCCACAGCGAGGCGGTCTGTTATACGAAGCGCACCCGGGACCGCGCCTCAGCCGCCCCCGCGATCACCGCGCCGGGTTTTTAGCCCGGCGGCGGCGACGCGGCCCACACGCGCAACACACCCCACACACGCCGCACACACCCCCCCCGCACCCACCCCCGATAACACACACCGCCCTGCCCTGAGAAACGGCCACCCAACACCCGACACCGCCACCGCCCTCAGATCTCAAGCCGACACCGACCGCCCGCCAACACCCGATACCCCCCCCACGCTATGCCCTCGCCAACCGCCACCCTGCCGGCCGCCACCACCACGCCCTCACATCTCATACCGCAAACACCGCCCCCACTCCCCCGCCCCCACCCTCTCCACCCCCCATCCCCTCACCCCCCACCCCCCCACCGACCTCAGCGAAACCGTCGCCGAGGTCATCAGCCCTAGCATCCAGGATACCCTCCCCGCCGCCCCCTCCTGCGGCCCCACTCCTACCGCCTACCGCCCCACCCTCCTCTCCATATGGCCCCACCTATTCGGCGCCGCCTGGAGCCGCCACCCCACCTTCTCCCGAGCCTACCATACCCTCCGCGATACGGGCCTCCCTAATTTTTTGGCCGCCCGCATCCCCCTTCCCTCAGGCCTCCACATCCCCGCCTGGCGTGCCCGCCTCCGACACCACCCCGACAAGGACTTAGTAGACCTCCTCGAATATGGCTTCCCCGCCAACTACACCGCCAGCACCCCCCCCCCCCCGGCCCACATACACCAACCATCGGGAGGCCCCCGAGCACCAAGTCCACCTCCGCGACTTCATTACCACCGAGCTCGCCCATGGTGCCCTCGCCGGCCCCTTCACCACCACCCCCTTCACCCCCTGGGCCCAGGTCTCCCCCATGATGACCCGCCCCAAATCCGACCCGGGTAAGAGGCGGGTCATCGTCGACCTCTCCTACCCTCCTGGCCACAGCGTTAACGCTGGGATACCCCGCCGCGAGTACCTGGGTAGGCCCCACGCCTACCGGCTCCCGTCCGTGGCCGACGTGGGCCGCCGCCTCGTCTGACTGGGCACCGGGGCCTACACCTGGACCGCGGACATATCCAGGGCCTACCGCCAGCTACGCGCCGACCCCCTCTCCTGCCCCTTATACGGGATCGCCTTTGAGGGCGCGACATATGTCGACCTCGCCCTCCCCTTTGGCTGCCGCTCCTCGGGCGCCGCCTGCGTCAGGGTGACCGCCGCGGTGGCCTGGATCCTGCAGCGCGAGGGCTTCCACGCCCTCGTGTACGTCGACGACTTTGTCGGGTGTGAGCTCACCTACCTCAGGGCCCGCAAGGCTTTCGACGGGTTCATTGCCCTCGTCGGCGCCCTCGGCCTGGAGGTCGCCCCCGGGAAGTGCCACCCTCCGGCGGTGCGAATCTCCTGGCTCGGGTTCGCCGTCGATAGTGAGGCCATGACGATTCGCATCGCCCCCGACAAAGTCGACGAGCTCGTCACCGACTGCGAGGCCCGGGCCGCCCGGCCTACCCTCGGGCGCCAGGAACTCCAGAGCATCCTCGGCCGCCTCAACCACGCCGGCAGCTGCGTGCTTCCCGCGAGGAAGTTCATGGCGCGGCTCCTCGCGGCCCTCCGCAGCTGCCGCGGGTTCGCCACCATCACTCTCGGGGACGACGCCCTCCGGGACCTGGCCTGGTTTGCGGCCTATGGGCGCGCCACCAACGGCCTCCATCTCCTCCGCCCGATGGGGACCCGGAGGATCGTCATCGAGTGCGACTCCTGCCTCACCGGAGGCGGGGCCTACTCCCCCAGGCGCTACTACGCCCGAGGGTACTCCAGGGCCTTCCGGCCCCGCTTCCCAACAATCCACGAGCTGGAGGCGGTCAACCTGGTCGTGGCCCTCCGCACCCTCCTTCCTGCGGACGTCGCGGGGGCCAACGTGGTCATTAACACAGACAACATGGCCTCCGCGGCCTCCCTCGAGTCGGGACGGGCCCGCGACCTTACCCTCGGGACGTGCGCCCGGGAACTCTGGCTAATGGCGGCCGAGGCCTGCTTTGAACTAACCATCCTCCACAAGCCCGGCGTCGACCTCGTCCTGGCCGACACCCTCAGCCGCGCCCACCTCCCTGGTCGGTGGGCGGGCGTTGCCCGAGACGAGGTCGCCCGCCTCGGGCTTGAACGCGCCGATGCCGACCATGATGACTTCCCCTACAACCCTACCCTCTAATGCAGGGTACTCCGCCACTGAGGTCGCTGCCGTGGACGGCCTTCGCATCGCTGCCCTCGCCCCCTCCACCTGGAGGAACCGACGTCGGCAGGCCCGAGGCTACGTCCAGTTCGCCTCGGGCCACCACTGGGATCCTCTCGCCCCGATGCCCTTCGATGTTGCCGCCTACACCGCCTCGCTCTACGCCCGCCCTCTGGCGCCGGCCTCCGTCCGGAACGCCCTCTCCAGGGCGCGCTCCTGGCTGGAGGCGGCCGGGGGCGACTCGAGCGCCTTCACCTCGCGCCTCGCCAGGGACGTCTGTCGCGGCGGGGAGCGGGCCGCCGGCCACGTGGCCCACAGCGCCCCGCCTCTGACGCCTACCACCCTCGCCGCCGTCGCCCACCATCTCGCCCTCGCCGGGCCCTCGGGCGTCGTCCCCCGCGCCGCCCTCCTCCTCGGGTACTACGGGATGCTCCGGCAGTCTAGCCTCCTCTCCCCCAGCCCCGAGGTGTGGGGCGGCCCGCACACCATCACACGCGGCGATGTCGCCCCCGCCCCTGGCGGGCTGCGCCTTACCCTCCGGACCACCAAGACCATCGCGCTGCCCTCGGGGGCGGTCGCCCTCTTCATCCCGGCCTCCCCCGGGGGCCCTCTCTGCCCCGTCGCCGCCTGGAACGCCTCGGTGGCCATCGCCCCTGCCTGGCCCGCCGATCCTGCCTTTATCCTGCCCTCCGGCCGCCCCTTGGACCCTCGGACGCTCACGGCCATCCTCCGACGCGCCCTCACGGCCCTCGGGGGCCCGCCCCCGACGGTTACACTCTCCACAGCCTCCACCGGGGGGCGGCCCAGGCTTGCCAGCGTGCCGGGGTTCCCCTCTCGGAGATTATGGAGCAGGGGACCTGGACCTCCGCCTCGGTCCACGCCTACGTCCCACGGATCGCCTCCTCGGGCGCCCCTCGAGCCCTCTCCTCAGTTTTGGTGGAGGGCTCCTTGGGCCACCTCCCTCCCCTCTGGGTTCATGCCCCCGATAAACATTAACCTCGGGCATGGCCCCTGGACACATTGACTCTTTACCCTCTACCTTGACATTACCTTGACATTTATCTTCAGTGATGGAGCTTACTGATTGACCTTTGTACTCATACTGCTATTGCCCTGTCATGTGAATAAATGTCTTTATTCCAACTCCATCTTCTCTCCTTCCTTGTCACGTATCGGTCGTAATGCTCGCATTGCGTTTGATTTGTGGCGGGGAAGGAGGACCCCCCCCCCCTCTCTCCTTCATCTCTCCCCTCCCTCGACCGTTGGACCAATTACATAACCCCCCCCCCCTCTTCTCGGCCCTTATAACCGGCCGCCCTAGCTGCTCCTAGCCACTCGCCTTTCATCACCCTCCAGGCCCGGACCCTATTTTCTCCACCCACCCACCCTACTCTCATGCCTTTATCTCTCCTCTTAGGTGGAGGGCTCCTCGGGCCACCTCCCTCCCCTCTGGGTTCATGCCCCCGATAAACATTAACCTCGGGCATGGCCCCTGGACACATTGACTCTTTACCCTCTACCTTGACATTACCTTGACATTTATCTTCAGTGATGGAGCTTACTGATTGACCTTTGTACTCATACTGCTATTGCCCTGTCATGTGAATAAATGTCTTTATTCCAACTCCATCTTCTCTCCTTCCTTGTCACGTATCAATGTTGGCATGCATGCCAAAACTCAGATACCATAGGCTTCAGCAGCAACAGATTTCCATAAATTGACGTAGCATTCCCTTCTACATGTATATGGGAACAAATGGTTAATAAGTATAGCAGTATCTCAGTTAGATATGTAGGATCAAATCTAGATAATCGTTTTGGTTTTGAAAATGTGATGCTTTTATCGGACTGTGCAGCTTTAATCTGGGTAATATTCACTGGACGGGGTGGCCGAGTGAATAGGGTTCCGGCTTCCAGCGTGGAAGGTTATTTTCATAGATTTAGCATAGGTACATTTTGCCATTGTGCGTGGCACTTGGCATTATTATGGCCGTACACACCTACCGTTTACGATCGTTTTTCCGCACCCACCTAGCGTATACGATCTAAAACTGCCCAAAAGTCGTGAGGTGTGCACTCCCCTAGCACACCTACCGATTGCGATTCACGACTAAAAACTCATTTTTAGGGCTAAAACGGTAGGTGTGCGCTAGCCTTACGATTGCGATTCGCGATTCGAAAAATGAATCGGCCCGTTTTCAGTTTTAAGCGGATCGGGAGTTTTAGTGCGCGAATCGTAAACGGTAGGTGTGTACCGGCCATCAGGATATGGCACGGACTGGTCGGCTCAGTGTCAGAATAATGTGACTGAGTGGGATATTGAGTCATGGTGTGGGTGGCATGGTATTCCAGTGAAGTAGCACTATAAAACTAAAGGAGTGAGCAGTCATAAGTCGGTACTCATCTTGATATTATATTAGATGTTGCAAGGATGCAAAACCCCAATAAATCAAACCAAGCCGGATAATATTCAACATCGCTTCTCCCCGATTCACACCCATCAATTTATACATTCCTGAATATTTTTCCCACATTTAATATTGTTGGGTGTTGCTGTTATATCATGTTGACATATTATTTTTGCTTCGTTGAATTTTACAATCTATATCAGGTTTTCCCATGAAATATAGGTCATACATAACTAATATTGGATTCGCTTTGTCTTGTTTTTCAATAGGTACAGCCGTGAGGAGGTGGAGATGAAAGCAAGCTGATTGCGAAGCAGTATTACAAAACGCAGGAGTTTCAAAATTGTTGATTGGTTTACCTTTAAGATGAAGCAGCCAATCAAAATGTCACTTCTGGAATCACTGGTCCGACGGAAGAAACCACCTAGGTTTCTAGCATTATTAAGCGCTACAACGGCCATCGTACTTTGTGTGCTCCACATGATTCTCCTGACTAGCATAAACCTGGAGAACTTGAAAAGGACAGATATTAATCTAATACAGCAAAAATCTACAGGTTATGGCCCTATAAATGATTTTAAACCTAGGCTCCAAATGGATGCAGTAGAAGATGAACAGATAGTTACCATCCATAACCATCGAACAATTAGTACAACGCGAGATAACTTAATAACAATTGATAAGCAAGAGATATTTAGTGTAACTAACACCTCACCAACAACAAAGCGGGGAATGTCCCTGTTAAAGAGAAGGGTTGGATCGTTGGACAATGTACATAGGAACAGGACCAGAAAGCACCACTTGAGAAAAGGAGTGAAGAAAACTCAATTTGTACGGAATCCTACTCGTGAATTCAATGGCAAATATGTTGACCCTTTCAAGTTTTTCACCTTTGAAAACGCCCCGTTTGATCAATACGAACTAAATGTGCCATTGTCTCAATCGCTCCCTCTGCATCGATCGACTGCAGAGGTGCGACCAAAACAGTGCTTAAACCGGACATACGTCATTTCAGAGCCGCACAAGGTGAGCGTTATTGTTCCCTTTCACAATGAAATGTGGGCAGTATTACTACGCACTATACATGGGCTTATAGACCATTCGCCACCTAGAATGCTGCATGAAATCATCATGGTCGATGACTTCAGTACCTTTCATAATCTCCTTGAGCCGTTGACTGCCTACGTCAAAACCTTGGGGAAAGTGACACTGCTTCGACTTAAAAAAAGAAACGGTCTCATCCGCGCTAGAATGGCGGGAGCACGATTGGCAACGGGAAACTTGCTAGCTTTCATCGACGCTCATGTCGAGAGTAATCCTGGGTGGTTGGAACCACTTGTCGACCTGGTGGCAAGAGAGCGAACTACAGTGGCAGTGCCGGTGGTCAACTCGGTTGACCCTCTCTCATTTTCCTACGTCTACGGCCCGGTCATATCGAGTGGGGTGTTCACTTGGGATTTGGACTACACTTGGAAAGAGATATACGAGACCTATGAACAAGTTGGCGTTCGGCCGCATCCGACTGCGACCATGATCGGATGTTCTTTCCTCGTCGACCGCGAGTTTTTCTTCCGCGTCGGCGCCTTCGATGAGGGGATGAATATCTGGGGTGGTGAGCAGATTGAAATGTCGTTTCGTACGTGGATGTGTGGCGGTTCGGTGAAAGTAGTACCCTGTTCCCACGTGGGCCACATATACCGTGCCCATTTACCTTACGCCTTTGACAAGTACATACTATACAAGAACCTGCAGCGAATTGCCGAGGTCTGGATGGACGATTACAAGCGCTATTTCTACTACACAATACAGGCAGACCCACACAAGTTCACGAAGGAAGAAGCGACGACTGTACAAGCGCGGAAAGATCTGCGGCGAAAGCTGCAGTGCAAACCCTTCTCCTGGTACCTTAAATACATAACGCCCGAAATCACTTTTCCAAACATTGGCGCGGTTCTGTTCGGGAACCTTCGCAACCTCGGTAGTCAGCTATGTCTGTTCAAGCAAACATCAGCGCGGTTTCAATTCCACGAAGTCGGGTTCACGTTTTGTTCGAGACAGACAAAGGCGCTGACCTTCACCTTGATGGACGGAGGTCACCTGCTGCACGACGGGCGTTGCCTAGGTTACCGCAACACAACCGACTCTGCCGTTACGCTGGCTCTTTGCGACCAAACTGACGCTCGGCAGTTATGGCAGTTCCGGCCAGGTATCCCGCCAAACTATCAAGACAAGGTCATAGGTCCGGATGTGAAGAGAACTTTTGGGAGTTTCCGCTTGAAATACGGAGATTACCGCCTCTGCCTGTCGCAGATGCAACACGAGATGGTGGACATCGGTGGTGCCCTGGATTGCGGAGCGGGAAACATTCATCAGTTCTGGATAGTTACCTACTCGCTTAATTATGACCGCAACTTCCTTGATGTCTATTCCAATGTTGGTTAGTTTTAGAAGATATATTCTCTCAATTAAAGTTGCATAGTCCGATAAAAATATAAGATTTTCTAAAGCAAAACACTTATCTAGATTTGAACCTACACAACATATCCAATATAGATACTGGTACACTTACTATGTATGTTGTTATATAGAACAATATTAAGCATTCATTGCTGCTTAGAATGGCATACTAAGTCAATGTCAATTCAATATAACCTATTACTGCTGAAGGATATGGGGGTCAGCGTTTTGACAAGCACATACAAATTAATTTGGTTTATAAATTTACACTTCGAATATATTGTAAGTTAGTGATTTTAAAGCAAAGTTACGTCAAGCTGAAGTAAGGTAATGTATCGATATATATAATAAACAATCACATGATGGATTTTCAAAAACGCATTACTATGTATATAATTCCAATGCAATGTTTTTTTAATGATTTATTAAATGATTTAGGTTTATTACTTAAATACATTTATGAGACTAGTGTATCTCGTTTTCACATATATATACATATGTATATATATAATAAGTATTTATATATTGCATTCAGTACCAGTAGTTTTTCGGCTTTTAGGTGGTTGACCTGTGGAATGACCTGCCGGAGAGTGTCGTAGCAGCAGAGTCGGTGAACTGTTTCAAGTCCCGACTGGATGCATACTGGTCATGCATTACATATATTTTGGAGCCAGTGACAGTTGCTACGATCCACCACATCTGAAGAACTGTCTCCATTTCTATTAATTAAGAGCGGCTAACAGGTCCAAGGCATATTATAGCTGTATCCTATTGATTGATTGATTGATTGAGTACCATGTTACCACTGCAGACTGCATGAATTAAGTATGTGCCAATACAGCAAAATTATAGGTTGGTTCTATAGTACAGTGGTAAAAGTCCTTCGCCTGCCATATGTACATGTATGGAGTTCGAATCACTTTGTTGTTTTACTTCTTTTTTTAAATTAGTATTAGGATTTCTTTCCTTATACGTGTTTCTCATTTATCACTGCAAGGAAATTATGCAAGGAAATTATTCTAACAAAGATTTTACATTAGATCAAATATCACTATGTATGTATTTACTATGTATTCACTATGTATGTATTTACTATACACTCATGGAAATGATTCCAGCACAGTTTTGCATGAGCAAACATGTGTTTGGATATTTGAACTAATGTAGAATACCTGTTAATATCAGAGATGAGAATTTCACGTTAGTCATTTTTTCCCGCCTCTTTAGGTCAGGCTTGCATGTTTTCATCCCTACTCTATCCTGATTTTGGGGCAATGACCTTTTAGGTCTGATCTGTTCCCATATATATATGTGCTCTATAATCTATTATGGGAATATAAACAAGGACACTACCCCCTAGCAGTTCTCTCCCTTTACTTAGTCTATACCCTAATGTCATTGAGCTAGTACTACCCAACCTCATATGCCTAGATTAGTTCCTTCATTCTCCACTGCACTGCCACCTGTGAGTGGCTCATGACTGCATGATACCAGCTGCGCCTGGTCACTACCACTCCCGCTCCCGCTCAGCAGTATATATATATATATATAATTAGATTTGGTTATATATATTTATATATGCTAATATATATATGGGTATATATATATGCTTATATATATGTTTATGTATGCTTATACATATGCTTATATATACTTATATATATGTTTATATATATGCTTTTATATATATTGCTTATGTATATACTATATTTGTATATATTATACATAGTTGTGTATATATAATATATAATTATATATTATATATAGTTATATATATAATATATTTATATATGTTATATATATATTTATATATTATATAATTTATGTATTATATATATAGTTATATAAATATTTATGTATAATTTCTATATAAACAAATCTGCATCTTGAGAGTAATAGAATTAGGCTCTGGCCGGAGGGCCGTCAGAAATTGTTCATAATACAAGCCTAAAATGGGTCACTTAGCTGAGTGAGTGAATGAGTGAGTGTGTGAGTGAGTGTGTGAGTGAGTAAGTGAATGTATGAGTGAGTGAGTGAGTGAGTGAGTGTGTGAGTGAGTGAGTGAGTGAGTGAGTGAGTGAGAGAAGGACAGCCAAATTACTTCTCCATAAATCCTTAATTGGGTAAATGGTCAGAAAACGTTAGTACTATTCACCACCTGTTGAAGAACTGGGAACTACTGCAATGTGCATGAGCATAATTAGCACTGCCAATACTGGGCCACTTTTAATCCAAAGGAGGAAAGGCAGTAAGAGGTGCCTTTTTTAACTTTGTGACTGATGTCTACCCTAAAGTGGGCATTCCTTACACGCGGTATGTGGTATGCGGCATTCGGTATGCGAATGGCATGATTCCTTACACGCGGTATGCGGTATGCGGCACACGACTGGCTATATTTAAAAAATAAAAATAAACAATTATTCTCCATACTGCTCTGTATATGACCAAATATTGCATTTATATCTATGTAACTTTTTGTACGTCACATGGGGGTTCCTACCTTTATTATAACCAAATTATAGATAAGTATTCATATTTCTGTGCATATGGCAGCATTTAGAGCTTTCCCCTAACCTTATGTCTCCAGGGTGCCCAGCTCACCATGTGTTTCCCCTCCTCACCCCTGTGTGAGACTGTTCCGTAATGCTCAGTCGCCTCTCCTGGTGTTAAACTAATGGACACATCAGACTCAGGTTTCTATTCGCACCCAGCTTGACGCATACCGCATGCCGCACCGATTGCTACATGGACCGATCGGAAAAACGCATTCGCATACCACGTGTAAGGAATGTAGCTCATAGGTTTCAAGGCGTTTTTTGTCACATTCACATTCGCATACCGCATAACGCGTGTAAGGAATGCGCCCTTCAATTCACATCTTTACTGAGAATGTGCTGTATATGTAATGGCGTCATTAACTGGTAATTTGCATGATATCATGTTTAATGTCACTGAATAAGATGGGTAGGACCCCCCCCCCCACCGCTTCCGGTGAGTATCCAGCCTATTGTGGGCCGTAGGTTCGATTCCAAGCCTGCTCAAACCAAAGACTTACGAAATTGGTGCATGTCGCAAATTTGCCTGCACCATTGCTAGGATATGGAAAATAACTGTTTGGATAATATGATTGAGCGGGACTCCACTCCATAGTGCCAGCGGCACTGTATCCGCATAGGGAAGCACTATGAAGTCGCCATGAATGCACACTGCCAGTATTCGTCTTGATACCTTAGCTATTGATAGGAAGTAAACCCCCAACCTCAATTTATTTGAATGCAAAACACGAGTAAATGCACACTCACTCGTCATCTGATCAACTGCGTTCTATGATTGATTGATTGATTGATTGGTGGTTGCTTTACGCCGTGTCGGCAGCATAGGCCATATTCACGGCGAGAAATGTTTGTTTTTTGTTCAAACCATCGCTTTTACATGTAAAAGTAGACAATCAATTATGTGCCAATAGACACTCGTTAAATTAGAAAAGCTCACAATCACATATTTGTGGTCAAGGGAAACAAATTCCCATAGAAAAAGAAAAGTTTTATTAATAATTGATAGAATCTATTTAGTAAACTATATGAGGTGGTACATTCCAGCTGCCCTCAAAAAGGCTCAAATGTTTTCCTGTTTTACCTTAGTAAAAAGGTCATGCATACTGTCTGCACTGTAGAACTGTTGGCCCAGGGCCAAAAAATCAATGCAACTCAGTAAAATGTGTTTGAGTGTCAGCGGGGACTGACACCCAATATATTCAGGGGGAGGTTCCCCCTTGAGCAGAAAAGCATGTGTAAGCCACGAGTGGCCAATACGGCAGTGGCTAAGGACCACTTGGTCCCGCCGACGTCCCGCATGAGTCTGTGGTGGCTTTCCCACAGATGCGTTCTATGTGACTGTCGCTTGTTATTGTGCTACTTTCGTTGCATGATATATAGTAGGGCTAACCAAAGAAAGTGGATTCTGGTATTTGTATCAGGATATGCAGGGTATGTTATCTGAGTCCGTAGCTAGGTAATATGTATATAAATAAACACTAACTTTTGTTTCATAGACAGTATGTAATTATCATTGTGAAATATAGAGATGACCCATTGAGTTCTGCAATGCAGGATAAATTTGGGAAAGTTGGTATCTAATGTATTGATTATTGTTGTTGTTTACTTGTGGGTAGGTGTTTGTTTCTTTGAAGGAACAAATTTGGCGTTGTACTTGGACGGTTGTAGCTAATTATAATAACTAGACTACACTTTGCTAAAAGAGGTACTAAGCAACACTAACGCTAACAGCAGTCATTGAACACGGAGCTAAGCAGTTGTTGGGAACTGATCAAAATGCACTGGTTGAGAAAATTACTGGAATTCCTTGAGTCTCGTAAACCATCAGCAAAAACTTCGCCCCGACAGAGACTGCCGCCTTAATTAGGTTGTTCTGACATAAAACACCAACAAATAATATTAGGTTCTTCCAGTCGCAGTTGTTTAGCGCGGTTGTTTTGACCTAGTGTTTCTCGGTGACTGATTATAAAGTCTAATGCTTGAATGTGTGGCCTTGTAGGCAGGTAATGGTGAAAACGATACAGACAAGAGAAAAGAAGACTATAAAGTTTAAAGAAGAAGAGAGAGTCAAGCCCTCTGGTTTATTGCTTATATAGTTACATGGGTTCATTGTAGAGTACCACCCCACTCCTTTCCCCCAATGGAAATCAAGCATTCTTGGTCCCACTAATAGGGATCCAGCATTCCTGGTCCCCATGGATACCAGTGGTCTGCCCAACACCACAACCTGTATGGCCCCATGGCCACCCCAAACATTGACCTTTTGAGTATGGTGATCCCTATCCCAGCAGAAGGGGTAGGCCCTGAGTACAATCACACCCAGACCTGCCAGCACCACTATGTCTTTTGACATCCCACTCAGGCACCACCAACCCATACATATATAGCGTGTATACAGACCCTCTGTATACGGATGTAAGTCAGAAGGACTCCGGCTATACTACTTCTCTGCTAATTACCACGATTGTGGTTCCCGGGTTCGATGCCAGGGGGACGGGTGGCGCTGTGTCCACATACGCCCCCCGCCGGGCCAAGGTGCACTGAACTTGCCACTTGCCTGCCAGCTGCACCCCAAGGAACACCTGAGGTTTTTGTGGCGCGTGATAGGGGGCGTTCCCAGACATATGCAGCACATGTCTGATTATTGCGGTCCATGTGGCCAAAAACATGCATTGCCCGTAAACGAGTTGTGTCCGAAGCGTTTAGCGGCAAGCACTAAGCGGGCAACAAGAGCGCATCTGTTGATAGAGGCAGAGCCAGTCAAGCCAAGGCAGAAAATGGCTACAGGAATTAAGGCAGAGGTGCGTGGCGCGACTAGTGTGTCGGTGGACGACTGTTTGTCGGCGGAAGAAGCAGCGTTGAAGACAGAAGTAGACGCGTTGGACGCATAAAATTGCTGGTGTTGCAGCTCAGATAAAGCCTTGTCGGGTGTTTGTGGAATCTTTTTTCCAGGGAGACACTGACCCTGACTGGGAGTTTATCCTGCATGGAGCCATTTTCAGTTTTAAAATTATTAATGAACAATTCCATAATTCTTATACTTGCACTTATACAAGCAAAAATGATAATACTCATAATTTATTCATAAAATCTAAATTGCAAGCTGAGGTTGACAAGGGCTACATTTCGCCCTCTAATGTTCTGCCTACTTGCTCCCATAACATGTTTTGTGTACCTAAACCCGCAAGTTCTGGCTTCAGAGTTATAATAGACTGTAGTAAGCCGTATGGTAAATCGGTTAATAATTGCATGAAGATTATATAGCTGTATCGACATACAGGACGCATACCGTGCCGTCAGCATTCACCCATCAGACCAGTGTAGGCAGGGTTTAATATGGGAAATTGATGGCAAGAATAAATATTTCTTGGATAATAGGCTTTCTATGGGGCTTTCTTCCAGTCCATACATTTTCACTAAATTATCGGATTACGTCTAGCAGTGTGCAGTTAGGCATGGTAATAATCGAATTGTAAATTACTTAGATGATTTTGCGGTATTAGGTAATACTTACAAGAACTGTGTTGAAAATCAGTTAGAATTAATTTCTATATTAAGGAGATTAGGTTTTTATATAAATTTTTCAAAAGTGATTAGTCCTTCCACCAATGCTAGATTTCTTGGCATTATAATAGATAGTGTAACTATGAAAGTTAGGCTACCAGCTGATAAATTAGAAAAACTGAAGATACATCTTAGTGAATTTGTTGGTAGGAGGAAAGCTACTCGGAAGGAGCTGGAGCGGAGGTCGGTTATCACACTGTTCGGTAGTCGTTAGGGGAGGGCGGTTGTTTTCTGCGCGAATTCATGCAGCTGTCCGTGCTTTAAAACTTCCTTATCATAGATATAGGATAAATAGTGCCTTCCGGGAAGAAATACAGTGGTGGTTGAACTACGTAGTCTATCAGTGTATACGGATGCGTCTCAGCAAGGCTATGGAGCGCTGCATGGGTCAGACTGGTGTGTAGGTTTTTTCAATGATGCCCAGCCTATTCTAAAACTGGCTCACCATAGAGTTGTGGCTCCTAAGGAGGTGGCTGAAGCGCACATAAACATTAAAGAAATGTGGGCCGTAGTGGCAGCCGTAGACCGTTGGTGTATGTACTGGAAAGACCGTAATATTGTATTTGTAACTGATAATAATACTGTTCGATCGGCTCTGGTGAAGGGTGTTGCAAAAAATCAAATCATAATGAACTACATAAAATGGATATTTTGGATATCTGTGCATTATAATTTTAATATATCAGCAGTTCATATAAAAACTGATTACAATGTAGTGTGTGATAGTATCAGTAGGTGGGATAGCCCGCATCAGCTGGAAAGAGTAGCAGATGTTGATAAATTAAAAGTTCTGTGTTGTTCTCATCTTTTTCATTAATTGACTGAGACATTGTGTTATAGAGCTGGAGTCGCTGCGGACGGAGGCGGGGACAATATCGATGCAGTATTACGCACCTAATAATCGTGCTACGCGTTCTATGCAGATAAGGAAGTATTTTACTTTCATCGACCAATTCCGAGGCCTGTTGGCTCCTGTCCCTTGCCCCTCCAGTCAGGTTGCTATATATATAGCTTGGCTGTCTCATAGCTTAAAATATAGTTCTATTACGAATTACTTGTCGGCTTAAAATTTTTTTTTGCGTTCTGAGGATTCGGATCCCATAGACTATAAGAACCACACAGTAAAGACTACCTTGGGAGGTGTCAAGCGGATTCTCAGTTGTGAAGTAAAAACTGCTAAGCCTATATTACCTTCCAATTTATTAATCATGTTTGAATTTTTGTCTGACTCCCAGGGGCATGTTGCTACTAAAGCTGCAATCTTAACGGGCTTTAGAGGACTGGTGCATAAGGGTCAGTTGATGCATTCCGATTCGACCCTCAGGAGGGCAGATTTTCAGTGTTTCCCTTGGGGGATGATTATTTCGGTCAGAAGATCAAAGATTATTCAATTTAGAGAGCGTGAACTACTTATTCCAATTTCTGCTTTGAAGAATAAGGCCCTGTGCGCTGTCCACTGGACGAGATTGCATTTTAGTCAGGTGCCTCTGTCGCGCAACGCGTCAGCCTTTCAAGTTCCTTCTCCTTTAGGTGGCTATAAACCATTGTCTTATGCGGTACTTCAATCAACAATAAAATATTTGTGTGTGTTGGCAGGGCTCGACCCTGTCGATTACTCTTGTCATTCGCTCACCTTTTTGCACCTTTTTGCATATGCAAGGTGCAACTATAGAAGAGATTAAAGCTTGTGGTGATTGGAAGTCCGATTGTGTTTATCGTTACATTACCTTGCCTATCTCTGACCGTATACTCAATGACATGCGAGTAGCAGCCTCTATTGATCTATGTGCATAGTTGAACTTTTTTTTTTTCTCTCTCTTTCTTTTCTTCTTTTCTTGGCTGGGTCGGGCTTTGGCCCTTGGCAGTGGCCCAGCCAGATGTCATTTGATGTGATGATTGTCCAATATGTCTGGTGTACCATATTTTATATTGCATTGATTATTGACTGAATACTATTGATGATGATTGTTCATCCAAAGACCATGTTATGCTATTGTCATACACTACCAAGATTATTGAGAATAAATGATGTCGCCCTTATGTATAACATTACATTCGACTTCCAGCCTCCTTCGTTACAGCGCGTATACAGACCCTCTGTATACGGATGTAAGTCAGAAGGACTCCGGCTATACTACTTCGCAACCGCCGAGGGTCGAGAGCAGGAAGGTCCGGCCCATCCTACGGGTTTCAACCAAGGGGCAGAGGACGAGGAGAGTGCCAATCCTACAGATGGAACGAAGCGAACCACCCTTACCGCAAGGAGTTCGCACCAAAACAGCCGTTCCCACGCCCAGGCAACAAATAGACATTGCCACTCAAACTTTGCAGCCTGGCAGCTATGGCAGAAATGATTGAGGAGGAAACCCAAACAGACGTAAGAGTTTTTAATGCAGGCAACGTTTCCACATGTGTCTCTGAGGGGGTGAATGTTACCAGCGATAAAGATATTTTGAGTATAGTTACAGGGGTTCGTATTCCATTTACAGAAATTCCAACACAGTTAAGAGTTCCTTTTCCTTATAAGTTTAGTGACTTAGACAAACAAGAATTAACTAAGCAAGTGTTACTTTTTGAAAAGAAAGGCATTATCCAACGAGTCGATCATGTCCCTGGTGAATTTATTTCTAATATCTTTTCCAGGCCCAAACCTAATGGCGATATTAGAATGATTTTAGATTTAACACAACTCAATGAATTGGTTGAATATCAGCATTTCAAAATGTTCTCCCTTGAAACTGCCAGGGATTTGCTTACACCTAAAGCATGGATGGCCAGTGTTGATTTACAAGACACCTATTATACGGTTCCAATTTGTGTAGAACACCGAAAATATTTGAGGTTTTTATGGAATAATACACTTTTTCAATTTACGTGTATGCCTAAGGGTTTGGTGTGTGCCCCCCCGTCTATTTACAAAGCTCTTAAAGCCAGTCTTTTCGACAATGGCTAGAAAAGGACATACGATGTTCCCTTACATAGACGATTCATTCATTATGGCACTTTCTTTTGAACATTGCCAAGAAGCAGTTGCAGATCTTTGTGCATTATTAACTAAATTGGGGTTTTACATTCACCCAGAAAAATCAGTGTTCACACCAAGCACCGAATTGAAATGCTTAGGGTTTATCCTTAATACTCTTAACATGACTGTTTCGCTTACGACACAGAAACTTCAAAAGTTTTTAGATACGGCGTACCACCTAGTTGAGGTAACTAGGCCAAAGATAAGGCAAGTCGCCATCCTTATCGGTCTAATGATAGCATATGCCCCTGCTATTTTATATGGTAAAGCACACATAAAATCTCTAGAGATTGACACAAATTTGGCCTTAGCACGTACTAAAGGTAACTTTGAATGCAAAATGTTTATTTCGAACGAAGGAATGCAAGACATAAATTGGTGGTTCAGAAACATCCGAAACGCTCCAAACCCAATTAGAATGGGTGAACCCAACACAGTTGTAACAACAGATGCTTCGCTAGACGGTTGGGGAGCACATCATGAAGATGTTGCAACTGGAGGTAGATGGTTAAAAGACGAAGTCTCGGATCACATTAATGCATTAGAGCTAAGGGCCATTTATTTAGGTTTGTTAAGCTTAATTAGAGTACCTAAAGCTCATGTTCGAATTCTCACCGATAACACTACCGCTATGGCGTATGTTCGGAATATGGGGGGGACAAAGTCCAAACCATGCAATACCATAGCAAAGTTAATTTGGGATTGGGCGCAATCAAATAACATTTTGTTAACAGTAGCGCATATTCCAGGTATTCAAAATACTCTGGCTGACATAAAGATTCGACATTTTCACGACCATTTAGAATGGGAATTAAATGATCGCATTTTCAAAAAAAATTGCCAAAAATGGGGTCGACCTGACGTCGACTTGTTTGCCTCCAGGAATAATTATAAAATTTCTAAATATGTTTCGTGGCACCCGGAACCAAATGCCTGGCAGGTAGATGCATTTTCATTGATATGGGACAATGAGTTCTATTACATTTTTCCCCCATTCAGCATTATCAGCCGAGTAGCGAGAAAAATCAAGATGGACAGAGCACACACAATATTGATAGTCCCCGAATGGGACACACAACCATGGCTTCCAGGGATAATGGCGGCAGCAAAACAATGCCTCCGATTCCGAAGATCCCCAGAAAACCTAATGCATCAAGGCCCTCTGACACGCCACGGAGACGTATCGACAACGCCACTTCTGGCATTCCTTTTTTAAATAATTATTTAAAACAATTCGGCCTAGACAAAATTACTCAACAGAGAATAGTCTCACATGCTTGGCGCAAAGGCACAGTAAAGGTGTACTCAACATATTTACGCAAATGGGGAGTACATTGCCTAATAAAAAAAGGTTAAACCTATGAGCCCTTCTATTTCTCAGGTAGGACATTTTTTACGCATGCTAGAAGATGAAGGTTTGGGTTTTGGGGCTATTAATGCTGCTAGGTGTGCTTTGTCAGTGATCCTACCTAGGATTGATGGTCAAACAATAGGCAAACATCACGTCATACACTGGATCCTCAGGTCAATCTATGAACGCAACCCTCCCAAACCCAAATATAATCGGTTTTGGGACGTGTCTCTTGTCTTTAAACTATTTAAAGGGTGGCCACATAATAAGCATTTAGATATTAAGATGTTAGGTTTTAAAGTAGCAATATTGCTCTTATTAGTGACAGGACATAGAGGACAAACTATAGTGGCACTGTCACTAATTACTAGACGGTCTTGAAATTGATAGAACTAGATGATCTTGAAATTGATAGAACTGAAGCTACATTTGACTTGACTCAACTATTGAAGTCAAATCGCTTAGGAGACCCACTGTCTACTGTTAGTGTAGCTAGCTTCAAGGAAGACCTGAAACTTTGTGTAGTCTCGGCAATTAGAATGTATATATCCAAGACACAGGACATGAGAACTTCACAACAGCTTTTGGTGAGCTTTATTAAGCCACACAAGGGCATCTCGCGAGATACTCTCGCGCGATGGACAATGACAATACTCAAGTTGGCAGGAGTTAATACAACTCGTTATGCCTCACACTCAACACATGGGGCCATGGTGTCGAAAGAACGACTTCTAGGAATTTTGGTTAAACGAATCCTGGCTCATGCAGGCTGGAAGACAGCTAGATCGCTTGCGAGACACTACAACAAACGCCTAGAAAAGCCGAGTGGCATCGCAAAACAGCTGCTAAAAGACTAAAGTACATAGGTGAGATACGTTTTCATGCTCATGTTTAAACTGTTTACCAATAACACTGCAAATATTCTGGTAACACCAGGTTCCGATAGATAAAATAACAAATCATTCAATAGAATACAGGATAAAAAATTATTTACGTAAAGGTCTCCCTAGCCTGCGGCTAGCCTGAGGCTGTATGCCGAGGTAAAATAGATTAGTTAGACGAATCTTACCTGGGTATAGATGATGGATAACTGCTGTTTTCCCGAGGTATAAGCCTCGGATAGACGTGGGCGAGGGCCCACCCACCACGCCCTTTCCACGTCTATTCAGTGGCTTGTACCAGGACAGCATCGCATTTCCATTTCACTTCATGTTATTGTTCTTTTATATCATTTTATTATCCTGAATAAATAGGTAAAAATTGATGGACCCAGATGTGCTTCCCTCTCCCTCGCCGAGGGAGAAGGAAGCACATATGGGTCCATCAATTAGCATAATCAACTCACAATGGGAGTGTTGGAATTTGGTGCAGTTTGGTTATGATACCTTATCGCACCTTTTGACGAAGTTTTTAAAACTTTGAGATGTTTTGTTTACTTTTATGGGTGTTTTATGATTGTGAAACATCGAGAGAACAAAGCACCATTTTTTCCTTTGTTCTACAAGCCGCCCGTTACCGAACGGAGAGCGGTGTTGGCTGGAGCCACATCTCTTTGGGATTTTATCCTTGGTTTCTTTTATGGATTCTTGTTGGGATTTAATCCTGGGTTTCTTTTATGGATTCTCCACATTTTTTAGGCGTACCTCCGAGTTTCGTGGCAATTTCTCCAATTTGTTGGTGCTGTAGCCATAGGGGGGAGAAGTGTACGGAACAGAGAGTGTGGGCGGCTACCGATACACTGGTCCCTCCCCCTCGTTTTGTTTTTGTTTCGATACCATTCACCTACGACATTACACATTAGCTTGCTCATGCCTGTCTTGGGACAGTTTAAATACGTTATCCAACACCACTAGATGCACAGATTTGGTTTGATTTAACCTGTTGTGACATTTGGTCAAATTTCAGTCGGTTGATAGTAACTTTCTTTCAATTGTTACAGGCTTCTGATGGCTACAAAGCAGAGTAAGCCTGGAGCTGCAGCTCAGCTGACTGATGACTATGACTCGTCGCCGGAGGTGCCAACTGTGGGCCCGTCGGACTTGGAGACAAGGTTGACGCGGCTGTTGGAGACCAAACTCGAGGAGTTTCGCCTGGCCAGACCTTTTTTTTTTTTTTGTAAATATAGTTTATTCATTGAATAAAGTCTTTTGTCAGCGCCGTGGCACTGGTCTTCCAGCCATGTGACAATACAGTTATTTACAATATATGTATATGTAGTCTGATATTGTCATCAGCAGCTAGCTCAAATCAGCTGAAATAACAATATTAACCATCCAAAGACTTACATATGGTATTGTTTGACAATTCATATATAAAAACAGTAGTTATATGTTGTATTCATACACTCTTAGATATATACATGTGTATTGATTAGACCTTTACATTACGGAGTGGTTAGGTGCATAGTTTCCCTTCATAGGTTTGTATCCCTACTATGTTGTGAATTGCAAAATTATCATGTTGTTGGAGTTAACATTTTGAGATGGGTGTTAGAAGAATGGTTTGTTTATTCTGTTAGATAGTGTGGTTAGCTTGTAGGGTTAGGCTTAAAAGGTTAATACCTCGGGTGTGTTTTTCTTTTTTACTACATGAAGTAGTTTGAGTAAGTAGGTTGTTAGTAATGATGGGATAAACAATGCTTGGAGGATTGTACGTTTCAGTCATTTAGTAGTCTAGCACAGACTTTATTAGTGTCTATGTTTATACAAAGACCCTAAAATACTAAGACGGCTCACCCAGCCTGTGATGTGTAATCAAAACGATCAAACCCACCACTTGGTGCACTGGCTGTTCTCTTGGTTAAACAGATGCTATATTATATGTATAAATGTATATATGAATGTGAAAGATGTGTGATGATGGCGATGATGCTGATGATGATGTGTGTTTGTTCATAACAATTTCATATTGATGTGTATTCATACTTACCTGTCTCATGTACAATATAATTGCATGTGTTTGTGGGACAAAGGGGCCACTTCCTCAAGGGGACGACTCGGACTGGGAGGATATCTCCAAGGAAAAGTTTCCGGAAGTGGACTCGTCTCCAGAGCCAGTTCCACTCAAGAAGCGGAAGAAGGCAAAGAAGGCGGTGAGCTCGTCTGGTGACGAGTTCACTTAGGCCGACACCGAGCATATGGGCGTTTACGCTAAAATCGGAGGAAAAGTCCGAAAGAAGTGCCAGGTGGAAAGGGCTAAGAAAGTCCTGACTACCACCATGATGCGGGAAACACTCAAAGGACATTTTAACACCTTCAACCAGCAGAGGTAATCACCAAACTGGGTGAAAAGCTGACCAGAATTAAGGGGATCCCTGATTCTGTAGTCAAGGAGATGGACCGGAATGTCCATCTAAATGAGGATCGCAAAAAGTTTGAGGTGTCTTCCATACCGTTCATAAAGCAGTCCTAGGGGCCCTGACTGCAATTGCACCAGTGGCCAATCGCATGCAGACCGAGAACAAGTTCTCGTCATTGGCCAGGACTATGGACAGTGGAATTGCCATGCTAACCGCGGCAAGCAACGTCCTGTCATACAGACGCTTTGAAAACGTTTTCAAAGCAGTCTGTATGGATGCCGGCAAGGAAGTTGCTAGATCTAAGAAGGTCGTCGATAACGATGGAAAAGAGTACACTCTTTTCCTCCCGTCTAAGCCAGTGATGGGGAAGCCACTGGACAAAACAAAAATGTTTGGAGGACAACTACAGTACCTCTTTAAAGAGGTGGAGACTGGCTCCAAGTGTGGAAAGCATATGATGCTAAGAAAAAGACCACTGACGGGAACACACGTTTTCGGAAGACCCATACAGATTTTCGAAACCGTCAGACTGGCAGAGGCGGATGGTCCGGCCCTACCTACGGCTTCCAGCCCAGAGGCCGAGGACAGCGCCACCCGTTCGGCTGGGACGAAGGGAACCATCCCTTCAAGAGGGAGTACACTCCCAGCAAGTCTTTCCCTCGCCCAGGGAACAAGTAGAAGTTGCAACGCCAATCCCATGGCCACGGAAACACCTGTAAGCACATTTAATGCTGGCAATATTACAAATTGTTTGGAGGAATGGAACTTAATTACTGATAATTTAACAGTTTTAAGTATTGTGGAGGGAATACGTATTCCCTTTACACAACTCCCGGTACAGGAAACAATTCTTTTTCCCTATCGGTTTGATGTACACGAGAGAGAGGCACAAGATAAACAGGTGTTGCAATTTTGTGAGAAGGGTATAATAGAAAAGGTGAACCATGAGAGAGGCGAATTTGTTTCAAACATATTTTCGCGGCCTAAACCGAATGGGGATGTCAGAATGATTTCAGATCTAACAAGACTGAACAAGTTGGTTGAATATAGACATTTTAAGATGTTTTCTCTCGAAACAACAAGAGATTTGGTAACAAAAGGTTCCTGGCTGGCTAGTGTCGATCTGAGAGATGCCTACTACACAATTCCGATTTACAAACCGGATAGAAAATTTCTCCAGTTCGTTTGGGATGAACAACTTTAGAAGTTTACCTGTATGCCTAATGGTTTAGCGCGTGCCCCTCGCTTGTTTACTAAATTGCTCAACCCAATTTTTTCGCTGATGGCGTGGAAAGGACATATTATTTTCCCGTATATTGACGATTCATTTATTGTACCACAATCAATGTCAGAATACAGTAGCTGATCTCTGTGCAACGTTCACCAGATTAGGATTTTACATCCATGATGAGAAGTCGGTTTTTACACCAACGACAGAATTAAAATGTTTAGGTTTTCTGTTAAACACAGACGATATGACTGTGACACTAACAAAACAGAAACTAGACAAGTTTATAGATACAGCAGACCAGTTGTTACAATTAATGAGGCCAAAGATTAGGCAGGTCACCGTTCTAATCGACATCATGATAGCCTATGCCCCCGCTATTCTATATGGGAAAGCTCACATTAAATCGCTAGAGATGGATAAGAATTTAGCATTAGCCCATACTAAAGGGAATTTTGAAAGATAAATGTCTATCTCAGCAGAAGGGCTAGCGGATATTCAGTGGTGGTATGATCACATTCACTCTTCTCCAAATCCGATTCACATGGGTGAACCCAACACTGTTGTTACGACAGATGCGTCATTAGATAGATGGGGGGCCCATCGAGACAGTCTGGCAACTGGAGGCCGATGTTGGATGAAGAAATCTCAGACCATATTAATGTCCTAGAACTCAGAGCTGTTTATCTGGGGTTATGCAGTTTAATCCGCATACCGAAATTTCATGTCAGAATTCTGAGGGATAATACCTTCGCAATGGCCTACATTCGTAACATGGGAGGGACTAAGTCCAAACCTTGTAACAGGATAGCAAAATTGATTTGGAATTGCGCTCAAGAGCATGACATATCCCAGGTAGTCAGAACACATTAGCAGACATAAAAATCCAACATTTTCATGATCATTTGGAGTGGTCCTTGAATGATACTATTTTTTTTACCAAATTTATCAGAAATGGACACGGCCAGAAGTAGACTTGTTTGCATCATGGAAGAACTACAAAATATCTAAATATGTTTCCTGGCATCCAGAGCCCAATGATTGGCAAGTGGATGCATTTTCATTAATTTTGGATAATAACTTTTATTATATTTTCCCACCATTCAGCATTATCAACAGAGTGGCCAAGAAGATCAGAATGGATCGGACACACGCAATTTTGATCATGCCCGAGTGGGACACACAGCCATGGCTAGCAGCAGTAGCATTGGGAGTGAGAGACACTCTCAGATTCCCAAGAGCACGCGGAAACCTATGACATCAGGGACCGCTCACGACTCACGGAGACGTGTCAACAACACCCCTTCTGGCATTCCTTTTTTGAACAATTATTTAGAGCAATTTGGCCTAGATAAAATTACTCAACAGAGGCTGCTTTCCCATGCTTGGAGGAAAGGAACAGTAAAATTATATTCTAGCTATTTGAAGAAGTGGGGACTTCATTGTTTAATTAAGAAGGTTAAGCCCTTAAGACCTACAATCGCACAGGTAGTGAGATTTTTGCGGATGCTAGAGGATGAGGGTTTAGGTCTTGGTGCGATTAATGCAGCTAAATGTGCATTATCGATTGTACTCCTGAGGGTAGATGGACAGACGGTTGGTAAACACCAGGTGATACACTGGTTCTTGAGGT
Source organism: Branchipolynoe longqiensis (assembly GCA_030323885.1). Taxonomy (NCBI): domain Eukaryota; kingdom Metazoa; phylum Annelida; class Polychaeta; order Phyllodocida; family Polynoidae; genus Branchipolynoe; species Branchipolynoe longqiensis. The sequence continues at coordinate 29,356,648 of CM059196.1, read as the reverse complement.
CGGTTCACGAGAGAAATCAGCCAAAGCCAAAATATAATCGATTTTGGGATGTATCAATAGTCTTTAAGTTGTTTAAGTCCTGGCCTAGCAATTATCATTTAGGCAAAAAGGAACTAGGATTTAAGTTTGCAGTTCTACTACTGCTCATCATCATCATCATGCTGTCGGTCGCGATGCGACAAAGACTGCTTTCATTACTTGACTGCCGCTCTCCATTTAGCTCTCTGCTGTGAGAGTTGCATCCATGTGTCGACGGAAGATGAGCTCGAGCAGCGCGGTCCTTGGTAACCCGGGCGACGACCGAGCCGGTATGGTGTTTTGTGCGGTTGTACATTTCATGAAAGCTGCCTGCAAAAGTGTTGAAGTGCTGCTGGCTTTTGCAAGTTACCAGCGGCACTCTCTCGGGGAGCAAATAAAGGTTTCACACCGGCAAGAACATGTCAAGACAGGCGCAAAACTATTTGTCCCTGCAGTGGCTGGTCAGGAGATGTTGGGAGTTCCATACATCAACCGCCCTTATTGCTGCCACAGTGACATGGTTTTCTGTTTAGGGTTTGCTCCCTTAGCCTTCGGTTCTGTCAAGGACCTGTACCACAAGGCAGTGGTTTACAACTCTGCAAGGCAGGGGCGTCAAACTCCCTGAGGTATAGCTATACCTGCATACCCATACTAAAGCTAGTCACCGGACATAGGGGTCAAACCATAGTAGCATTGTCTTTAGATGGACTGGAGATTGATCGCAAAGAGGCGAAGTTTGATTTAGAACAATTATTGAAGTCAAACCGCACAGGGGACCCACTGTCCACAGTGCATGTAAATAGCTTCCCAGGTGCCCAACTTTGTGTAGTGTCAGCCATACGGGCTTATATATCCAAGACAAAAGGAATTAGAAATTCAAGGCAGCTTTTGGTGAGTTTTATTAAACCACACAAGGCGATCTTGAGAGAGACACTCGCAAGATGGACTATTAAAGTGCTTAAGGCCGCAGGCGACGATACGGGGCGATATGCTTCCCATTCGACAAGAGGAGCCATGGTCTCGAAAGGCACGACAGCTGGGGATCTTCGTTAAGAGGATCCTAGTGCACGCAGGCTGGAAGACAGCTAGATCGTTTGCAAAACATTACAACAAACGACTAGAGAAGTCAAGCGGCCTAGCGACACGCTTACTCACCGGTTAACACGACAGGTGAGATGTTCACAAGTATAGTGTTTTTTATACTAATCTATACTGAATTGAAATGGATAAGGATAAAAATGAATTTACGTAAAAGTCTCCCTCGGGTACGAGTAGCCTGAGGCTTAGTACCGAGGTAAAATAGTATAGTTATTTTAATCTTACCTGGGTACAGATGATGGATAACTGTTGTTTTCCTGAGGTACAAGCCTCAGATAGTCGTGGGCTAGGGCCCGCCCACCCAACCCTGCCATGACTATTACGTTTGCTTGTGCCAAGACGAAAACATTGAAGTATCCATATAAGTTTAAGATCATTTTTATCCTGAATAAGTAGGTAAAGATTGCTCGAACCGGATGTGCTTCCTTCTCCCTAGCCCACGACTATCTGAGGCTTGTACCTCGGGAAAACAACAGTTATCCATCATCTGTACCCAGGTAAGATTTGTATAATTATACTATATATATATGGATCAGCCTCACGAAAATGGGCCAATTGGTGGTTTATTTAAGATGTCAGCATCACAATTCTTAAAGTATAGTGCATTTCTTTGATTTATATTAAATTATCCTAGAAACAAATAAGGGTGTTGTATTTTCTCTACCTTTACATTCAGGATAAATTTAAAGACTTTGCAACACCTCTGTCAATGCTAAATTATAAGTATGCCGATCGACGCCAACATCCAATGCTTAACGCCAACAACTTTAACAGATGTTGGCGTCGCAATTCTTAAAGTGTAGTGCATTTCTTTGTTTTATATTAAATTATCCTAGAAACAAATAAGGTGGTTGTGTTTTCTCTAGCTTTACATTCAGGATAAATTTAAGGATTTTCCAATACCTCTGTCAATGCTAAACTATAATTATACTGTTCGACGCCGACATCCAATGATCGACGCCAACAACTTCCCCCAATTGGCCTCTTTTCGTGATCCTGACTCATATATACATATATATATGTATACACCTGGTCACGTACACCAATCGGTAATAGAATATTTGCATTCCCCCTATGCCGAATATCGGAATATTTTACGTGATCATACCTCTAGAGGTGGGTAAAACATTCACTGTACTCAGAGTAGTGGTGAATGACAGCCATGTCTATATATGAGCAAAGCCTTCTTTGGTAGCAATCAACAGTAAACCAGATGCGGAAGGTTCCAGCGTGCACTGTTTATCCATATTGGCATACAGTTAATGAAATGCAAGAGAATGCGACAAAAATAAAAGCATGATGATGGCCATTTGAGTGTTCTCGATTCGATTTTTAAAGTCTATTAATCTACATGATTTCATCAATTCTTTCTCCATATATTTAGCGCAATATATTGCAAATTGATGCAGTTATGTCCATAAACAAGCCTTCCGACACTTTTTCTAGAAGAAGTCTAGCAGCCCTGTCCTGGAAACAATTATGCAGGAGTAACTAGTCTAGAGGTATATCTCCTGCGTTTTAGCATGGTATCTTTATAAGCTGTATGAAGAACGCATACATGATGTGGCGGAATGACTGTTTAATATCTTGCTTCCAAAACCAATGAGCTATATTAATAAATATATAATAATAATAATAAAATATTTATTTCCACATGATCAATGTACACACAAGTTGATATTTATATCAGTAATTCTTTTCACATGGAAAAGGAGAAAGCAGAAGTACAATACTTCTGAGGTGCTTTCCCCATTTAAAAATAATACTTATATATTACTTATGCCATAGAAATAATAATTAGAAGAATAAAAGTAAAAAACATATCAACATTACCCGCAATACTGTAAATTAAATCTAAATATTTAAGTACTAGACTACTATGTATTTTCCCTCTGGTAAAGGCTTAAAGATTTTCTTTTTATGCATTCGTTGAAACATACATGTTTTTCAAACAGTTGATATTATTATCAAGTGAATTCCATATTTGTATACCACATATAGATATACATTGACACTTTAAAGTTGTTCTTGCAAATTCTTGTCTTAGGTTGTTACTCTGCCCTGTATCATGGCTACTATTTAAACTTATTTTGAATAAAGACTAGATTTGTTGGCAGTAGCCCTTTGTTTGCATTGTAAATTATCATACTAGATTTGATCTTAACCAAGACTATTAATTTTAATACATGAAGATCAAAGAACAGCGTATTAGTGTGCTCTCGATATCCAAATTTGCAAACAATTCTCATTGCTTTCTTCTGTAGCAAATAAATACACTCCATAGTTGTTTTATATGCATTTCCCTATACTTCACAACAATACGATACATAAGGCAGAAATAATGAATAATACACGCATTCTTGTTTAGTACATATTTTGCCTTGTGCATAATTGCAATAGTTTTGGACAATTTAATCATACTAATATGCCTTAATCATACTAATATGCTTTTCTCAATTAAGTTTATGATATATTAGCACCCCTAGAAATTTACTGACATAAACCATTTCAATATCAGTATCATTTATACATACAGTAACATTAGTTTGGTTTTTTTAATTACTAAACAGCATGAAATTTGTTTTTGCTCCATTAAGTGATAACTTGTTTGTTGCAAACCATATGTTCAATTTAATAAGTTCTTTGCTTATATCGTTGCTAAGTTGTAAGGGGTCATTTCCTGACCTAAAGATAGTAGTGTTATCAGCAAATAGAATGAATTTAAGAAGCGATGAAGCATTACAGATATTATTTATATATAAAATGAACAACGTACATCCCAGAATTGAGTCCTGAGGGACTCCACATACCACATTTGCTAAGTCTGAGTCCTTGTCATCTAAGTTTACATATTGGTCTATTTTGTAGGAAACTAGTAAGCCAGTTATTGACAATGCCTCTGATACCATATTGATTTAATTTTTGTATTAAAAAAACATGGCCAATTGTGTCAATGCTTTTTTAAGGTCAATAAATACACCAATAGTACATTTTTTGTTGTCCAGAGCTGAGGTAATTTCTTCTGTCAGTTCTAATATTAATAATACCAATGATGTAGACATTTTAGATCTGAAACCATGCTGACTGCTACACAAAGTATCATGTTTATCAATAAATGCATCCAGCCTTACTATTGAACAGTTTTTCTAATATTTTTGTTAACTGTCGCAAAAGTGATATCAGTCTAGAATTAGTGAAAACACTGCTATCTTCTTTTTAAATATAGGAAGTACTTTAGCGACTTTCATTTTATTTGGAAAAACTCCATTCTTAAAGGAGCTGTTACATATATGGGTAAATGGTTTGACAATGTAATATATTACTTGTTTAATGATGCTCATATCTATGTTATCTTATCCCATTGACTTTTTGGTCTTACAATTATTGACCACTTTAATGATCACATTCTCCTCTACGTATGGCTAACATGCCTCCTGGTGAAAAACGCTTGCATACGCTCATGCAATGTTCGCAGAACGCCACCGAAATTATATATGTTATTCATTCGCCAGAAGAACGCCGAACATGTTATATATGTCAAGGCATGTTGGAGCAATGCCAGACGCACATTAGACACACGCTAGACAACCGTTATTCACACGTTGTCTCACCTGGTCGTTACGTTGGCAATACGCGGACTTGTCACAGGGTCAACATTAAAAAAACACAGACCAACGTGTTTCTAACATTCATCTGGTGTGTAACGATGTATGTCTAATGTATACATGGCATACGCCTACCGTATGCCCAACACGTTGTCACGCTTCAAGTTTTTTTTACATGCACAACAAACTTTTGGACCCCTAGCCACATGTGTTGCTTCTCTCTGTCTCTCACTCTCTTGAGAATAGATTCACACCAGGTGTTTTTTTTGTGTGAACTATATGGGTTTCAGCTATTGATTCCCCTGTGTGAGACATCCCAGCTAACAAAAAAACATCACACTGACATCAGATATTGAATGTTACAATAACGTTATAAAAAAATGTCATGGAGTAAATAATGTTATATAACATTATTTTGACCTTTTTTTTATATAACATTCAAGAACTCTTTTAACCCCCTTTGGGTGATTTGATGAAGATTTTGTAGAGAAATCTGTGTTCTATGTTATGAAAACAATACCTAAATTGTAGCTAGAGAACCCTCCTTTTCAGGAACTGAAAGGTAGCATCTACCGCAAAGCATGACACTAGAGTAAACTCCAATTTTTACAAAAATCAGTTTAATATCATAGAGATGCATGCACCTCATCTCAGATATTAAGATGATAATACACTAATCTTGGCTAAAAAGTTAAGCTAAGAGGTGATGCCTGCTGTACAAAAAACCCAGCACTCTTCACTGAAACACTTTTGCAATGAAAATGCTGTTTCATGAGCACTGGCAGGCATTTATAACTTCTGACTCTCAACCGACCTGTAACTGAATTACACCTCACCTATGCTTGTTAGTTAGGCACATTGTAACATCCTTCTCAATCATATCTCTTTACTGCTTGATGGATGGGGGAGATTGAAGACCTGAACATAGACTCTGTAGTTCCCTGTCTATTAGCATGTCATAATTTGGAACCCATGTTGATCCCATATGGGTCCCAAATGACCGCTAGTGCTCAATAAACCCCATTTTCATTGCAAAAACCGTTTGATAAGATTTTATCAGGAAATTTAAATTAATAAAAGAATTTTTTTTTAAAGAATAGATTTTACACCATCGGTGCCCGACGTCGGGCCATGGGTGGTGGCCTGACGCAGGGCACCAATAACCAGCGGTGGGGCACCCGAGATATGGTTGAGAAGGATGTCACAATGTGCCTAACTAACAAGCGTAGGTGAGGTGTAATTCAGTTGCTTTCGAAGCAGGTCAGTGGAGAGTCAGAAGTTATAAATGCCCGCCAGTGCTCATTAAACACCATTTTTATTGTAAAATTATTTTGGTTAAGATTACAATTTTTTTTTTTTTTTTTTAAAGAATAGATTGTGTAGTGACCGTCCAACCAATAGCCACTGTCGGCCCTGTAATATCTGGGTACATATTATAAAATCAGTATAGCATTACTGTGATGTCATAACATTACAATGCATGGTATAACGTCAGTCTAATGTTACTGTGACATTATACTGTACCATAACCAAATAATAACCTTAGCCTGACGTTGCTTGATGCGCGAAAAGGAAGAAGGCAAGGCGGGGGTGGAAATAAGGCGTTTATTTACGCCTCAGAGCATACAGAGGAAAAAGCTCATAAGGAGCAACAGTGTAAGTAATAATCAATAATGGAAGAAAGTACAAAGGCTCAACAGTGTAAGTAAGGCAATAATTGGAAGAAAGTACAAAGGCTCATGAGGAGCAGGGTAATAAAAGTAAGGTTGAGTTCATGAAGTGTCAGTGGAGTGAGGGGGTGCCGAGGAGCCCTCCACCAAAAGTAGGGGAGGGCTCGAGGCGCGCCCGAGGCGGGGGGCCGGGGCGCCCGAGGCGGGGGTCCGGAGATGGAGGTCTGGGCGGAGAGGGCTCGCGGCGCGCCCGAGGCGGAGCAGGTGGGGCGGGCCGGCCGAGAGGTGGGCCGTGTCGGGGGTCAGGCTCCCTCTCGGGGCGGGGAGTGTCCGGGGCCTGCGTCGACATGGAGCGGGCGGCCAAAAGGGGGAGGCCCGCTCCTTGGCGGGATCCGGTGAGGAGGTCCGACGAGGGTCGAGCAGGGGGGCAGCGAAGTCCTCGGGGCTGGATGGGGTGGTGGTCGGGGTCTGGGCGGCGGTGTTGTTGAAGGCGGTGTCGTGAGGATTGGCGGCAGAGGGTTCCTCCTGAGGCTGGGCTGGGATGTGGTCCGAGGTGTGATGCCCGAGGTGATGATCCCCGGCTGGGACTGGGCGGCGCTGCGATCGGTGGTCGCTGGGAGGTTGTCGGCGGGAGTTGCGGGGCTGTCGGCAGTGGTGAGGGTGAGGCGCCGGAGGGGGCCTCCCGGGCCGGCCGGGGGGAGGCCGGCGGATCAAAAATCCGCCGAGGTGGCGGGGGGGGTCTGGCGCTCACGGGTTTGCTTTGTGATGCAGTCGGCCTCGCTGTGCATGGTTAGGAGGCGCCTCACATTGGCGCAGTATGCGCAGACGTGACGGCGCCTGTCCCCCGCCTCACCGTGGGCCTCCCCGAGGCGGGCCCAATCGCACGAGGCGGGGGCGCGGTTCCAGGCCGGGCAGGGGGCCCCGTGGGCGTCCCTGTCGTAGGTGGCGCGGGCATCAGCTTGGGGTCGGGGGAGGTGGGCACCTCGGTGGAGAGGGTCGGGTAGGCGGGCAGGGGCGGCGGTGGCTTGGTCCTCGGGCATGGCGAGGCAGTCTAGTCTCATGAGGTTGAGCGCTACCGGGTCATGCCAGCCCTGGGGGAGGGTTCCGTCCGCGATCGCGGTAAACAGGGTCTCTGAGTACCGGCGGACGGTCGCCCAGGGGTAGACGAGGTTATCCCGGCAGACTGCTAGGTGGTGGTGGTGGAGTCCCTGGGCGGAGTGGGCGGGGAAGTCGGGGTGGTCGATGAGGGTGAGGAGGGCGAGGGTATACTCATCCTTTGTCGCCTCCCCCCTCTTCACCGGCTTCCTCTCGGCCCCTCGTTTCACCAGGTCCGAGGGGAAGATGTAGTTGGCCGGGATCCCTTGGCGCCTCACGGAGTGGTGCGCCTCGGCGGATGCCAGTATGTCCCGGACGGCGTCGGCCGCGGAGGCGGGGCTGTGGCGGATGGCCTCCTCGCGGTAGGCCGGCGAGGTGGCGGGCGGTGGTTGACTGGAGAGGTGACGGTACCTCTCGTACTCCGGGTGCGCGGCCCCGGGGAGGGACGCCTGAGGCGGCGGCGGGGGCCGGGCTGTAGTGGCGGTAGGTGCCCGAGGCGTCGGGGCGGCCTGGCGCCTCGGGGGAGATGAGGGGATCCCCGGGCGGGTCCCCCCGGTCTCCAGGGAGTCAATCCGGGCGTGGAGGTCGGCCGTCGCCTGGCGCGCCTCGGCGGCGGAGTGCTGTTGGTCGAGCTGGATACGCTGGAGCGCCTCCAGCAGTGTCGACATCTCGGGGCCCGAGGTGCGGCCCGAGGGCGCCGCGGGGGACGCCGGGGCGTAGGCCGGGGACTCGCCCCGGCCGGGTGCTGGAGAGGGCCCCGGGGTGCCGGGGGCGGCCCGGGATCCCTTCCGTCCACGTCCTTTTCCTCGAGGCATCCTGAGGCTGAGCTGGGGCAGAGATCCGAGGTGGAGTAGCCAAGACTGGAAAAAGGCAGAGAGCTGGGAGACGGCAGGAGGGCGAGTGCCTGAGGGAGGCCGGCGGGCGACCTTATAAGGGAAGGGGGAGGGGCGACAGCGGGTTAGGTGTGAATTCTGCCGGCCCGGGGGAGGGCGAGAGGTGGCGAGCAGCGGGCGTCGGGTGAGGCGCGAGTGCTGCACGACAGGGGGGCGGGGGGAGGTGGCGGCGCGCCGCGCCGTCTGCCGAGGTGAGAAGGCAGCGCGACAGCGCGGGGCGGGGGAGGGTCTCTTCCTCTCCTCGCATCAAACGCAATGCTACGCATTGCGACCAAAGTTGCATAGTCTGATGGTTCTGAGTTTCTGTCATTTTCTGAGTTAAATATATTAAATTGATTGTTATAGCCTCCCTTACTTTAGTTTGAAGTAACTTTTATTTTAAATGTATAACTTTTAAGATATTTGAAGTGCAACCATCCACAAATAATTTTGGCAAGCATGCCAAAAATCTGACACCATAGGCTTCTGCAGTAACAGGTTCTATTAAATTGGCTCTGTATGCCCTTCTGCGTGGCGACAAGTGCTTAATATGTGCACCAGTATCTAAGTTTGATATGTAGAATCAAATCTGGATAATTGTTTTTGTTTTGAAAATTTGATGCTTTCATCAGACTATGCAGCTTTAACGTTATGTGTTAGCTGGGATGCCTAGTACTATAAAGTTGTGTGGGATGCTATGTGACGGTTCATCAGAGGAGCCAAGTAGATAAGACTAAGAGTGTGAGATGGGAGATCTCCCTAACACACAAATTGTAAATAGGGAGAAATAGCATGGCCGAACGAGGGGTGGGGATCCAGAGGGCTTCCCCTTGAAAATTTTGAGTGAACAAAAGTGATACAAAATGGTGTATTCATATACACACGCTAGACGCGAAAGAATGGTGCTTTTTCAAAAATAAAAATATGTGTAATCTCTTTCAATTATTATTCTTTAAACATACTAAAATGATTCTTTGGTTCTTCTAGTTTAGGGAGGTCTCCCGCCAAATCGAGAGACTTGGCCCCTCTGGTTCATTGAGACTCAATATGAACCCGACTTATAGAGGGTATGCACTGACGCCACGCTAAATGGAAGTGCGGCCATTGTGGCGATAGAACCCACAATAACAAACCCAACAACTCAATGCATTGTCAATGGCAGTGAGCAATCTTCACACAGAAAAAGTGAAATATCTCTAAAACCACACCACCTGGAAACAAACCGTCTGGTACACATATAGAAAACATATTCAACGAATAGATTATATTAAATTTATAAGGTTAGGCTTCTGCATTTCTATTAATTTTGAATAAAATAGACGTTTTGCACTGCGCATACTGGCAAACTCAATGCATTGTCAATGGTCGTGAGCAATCTTCATACAGAAACAGTGAAATATCTTTAAAACCATACCACCTAGAAAGAAATTGCCTGGTACATATATAGAAAACATATTCAACGAATAGATTATAAAAAAAATTGTAAGGTTAGACTTCTGCATTTCTATTAATTTTGAATAGAATAGACGTTTTGCACTGCGCACCGGCAAACTCAATGCATTGGCAATGGTCGTGAACAATCTTCATACAGAAAAAGTGAAATATCTCTAAAACCACACCACCTAGAAACAAATCGCTTGGTACACGTATAGTAAACATATCCAACAAATAGATTCTATTAAATTTATAAAGTTAGGGTTCTGCATTTATATTAATTTGGAATAAAACTGAAAGAATGATCTACTATGTTACTGCAACCGGCAGGTTGTTTACTGGTTGATATCGCCACGATGGCCGCTCTTCCGGTTGATGATGTCGCGGGAATACGCTCTATAGTTCTTGTTGGCTCTGAGGTGTCCTGAAAGATTTTGGTTAACCGCATGGAAACTCCCACTTTGACACACAGGCCGACAGACGGGCGGAAGTGGACACCGACGCTTCCTGGCAACTCCTAGCCGTGAATTGCACCCTGCCCCCCCCCCCCCCCCCCCATCCCTCTATAGATAAATGATTCACCCCATACTTGCAATACACGGGTGAACGACAACGTAGGATAAATACGGGAGAAAATAACTTTACTATGGAACAGGAAGTAGAATGGATGTCTCCAGATTCAAATGGGTACTTATATCAGCACAGAGTTGGTGAAATGGGAGAGAATGCAAAAAGACGAGCCATAGAACGTCATCGATTTCAACTCAAAGGTAGCGGGGAAATATGAAGACATATAAAAAGAATAATTGTTGCTTCTTAGATTGTGAAATTAGGCTCATTTCATTTCCCCACTTTTCTGACAGCTTTTACCTTTATCTACCCACTCACCCCCAACACACACACACACACCACCACCACCAATCTTGTATGTATGCTAAATAGATGTAATCTCAGATTGAAGCATTAATCTCCTATGCATTGCACAACACATTGGACCAGACGGGATGACCGAATGAATTGGGCGTCCGTGCCCCGTTTTTATAGATCGTGGGATCCGAACCCACGGGTTTCGAACCCTGGTCGAGTCAAACCAATGCTTCAATGCTTGTCGCTTCCTAGCCACCCGCTCGGTATTATTAGGAAAGGGCAACTTATACAGAACTTAGCGTTCACATGGAAAATTGCAACTAGACTACCACTGTTAAGCAATTTTATTTAAATAAATAATTAAATAACCTACTTGTTTATCGTTGGGGCGGTGTTGCATTTATTTCTACTGGCACGCCCCATGACCCCTGGTGTGCATCTGTTGAACTAAAGCGCTTTGCACCTGGTGTATATTTTCTGAACTGACGATGTTGCTGGTTTTCGGTGTTATATCTGTGTTTTAAGTAACTACTACAAGAAGTTGAAGAACCAGCGAACCGGAAGATGAAGTCAGCTTTCGTTCGTGTTAACTGTTATTATTAGTGAGCCTTCTATCCCAGCATTGTTATAATTGTATGGTTGCACACGATTGCAATCAATTACTTTACAATATTCCGAGTTATGGAAGAAGACGGGAGAAGCCGAGTGAGGTTTAATTACGTGAGCATCAAGACAAATGGTTGTGCAGTGGATATCATGGATCATTTGCACCAAGACGGTGTGTTAAGCCTAGATGATATGGAACGTGTGCGACTGCCCATTCACACACGTAATGATGCGATGGGTATTTTGATAGCAATGTTACTTCGGAAACATGGATCATTTGAACCATTTTGCCATGCTCTACGAGAAACTGGTAGCGGTTGGCTCGTGGATAAGATGAAGCAAACGGACTTATCCAATACTCCGAAGGATTCACCTGAAATTCAGGTTGAATTAGATAAACTGGATACGAATATAAATATTGATCTCCTCGTTCAACAAATAAAGCATCAGGCTGAGTTCATAGAGATGTTGAAAAGTAAAAACACCCAGGATTTTCCCATTAATGAAATGCCCGATCTTAAACAGGCTATGGAAAAGCATAATCTATCCGAAAGGGTGGTGCTAGACTACGTGACCTACCTGGCTGGGAATCACCCGAGGCCAGACTCAGATGCCACTGAGATAGCTGATAGTAATGTGTCAGATCGGCGACGTTCCGATTCTGTTTCGAATGTCAACTTCATAGAGACAGTAGCCATCACCACTGCTCTTGACATTATTTCCTACCTATCATGTGGTGAATTAAAGAATGTCGAACCGCCGAAAAACAAATATGAAGCCACAATGCGACGCACTGTACAAGAGCTGATCACAAGAAACAAGAAATGCTTCGAACAGTACATCAATAAGATAAAGGACAATGAAGTGTCGGGCATACAGTTTTTGTTTAATGTGGCTGATGAAATGTTCCTGGATAACCAGTACAACTGGGGCCGCATTGCAGCGTTATATGCTTTTTGTGGTTGGCTGGCGAAACACGACGTGGGTGTGGACAGTACACAGCCCCATCACTCGCATCAGGCAATCGGAGAGTTTCTAGGGTATTATATCTCGAAGGAGCTAGGCCCCTGGATCAACAAAAATGGTGGCTGGGTGAGTAGGCCTGACGCTTTTGGAAACCAGCATTATTTGTTCATGTATTAGTAAGACTATCTGGATGGCTATACCTCTTGAATTTCATTTTACCATAAAATATGGCATGGTCACGATGGTGTTTTTGATATCGTTCCCCAGGCCAGGGCCCTAGCCGGTGTTGCAGGTTCAGCGCCCGGTCAGTTTCATGCGCATGCGTCAAAATCTAACATCATCGTCACTAACCTTATAAATTTAATATAATGTTTTTGGTAAAGATGTTTTCTACATGTGTACAAAGCGATTTGTTTCTAGGTGGTGTGGTTTTAGAGATATATCACTTTTCCTGTATTTTCTGTATGAAGATTGCTAGCGACCATTGACAATGCCTTGAGTTTGACGGTACGCGCAGTGCAAAACCTTAGTTTTATTCAAAATTAATACAAATCAAGAACCCTAACCTTATAAATTTAATACAGTCTTTTTGGTAAAGATGTTTTCTATATGTGTACCAAGCGATTTGTTAATAGGTGCTGTAGTTTTAGAGATATTTCACTTTTGCTGTATTTTCTGTATGAAGATTGCTCACGACCATTGACAATGCCCTGAGTTTGAGTCTATACGGGCGGTGGAAACTGACCGGGCGCTGAAACTGCGACACCGGGGGGGGGGGGGGGGGCAATCTTCCTGCCCGTACACCCAGATGTATAGATCTAAACTGACAACTTATTCTTATATAACTATCAGTGACTCGCAAAGTAGCTAAGCAATTTGACAATTTAACAATAGAATCAAGATAAACAAGTTAGGAAATTACATGTCATGCATATATACTAGATATATGTCATTAGTTACATAGTTACAACTAATGTAACCCCAAAAGAAAATCCATTCCCTACATATTATTACATATTAGCCATGGTCACATGTAATCCTGGAGGTTAAAGCCATAAACAAATGGTTAAAACCTAGTTTTAGCCAGTTAAAACCTTACACTGTGTTTGAGGATTTTATGGAATTTACAGGTATGGGGTTTTGAGGATATGTTAGTGGGCAGGTCCCCCCCCCCCCCCCCCGGTTGTGCTGCTTGGTAAAGGAAGGAGCTTCTATATATTCGGTATGTTGGTTGTGCAGTTGGGAATAAATATATCTTTCTTCACCATTTGAGATGCAAACAGGAGAATGTGGTATGTACGTCTATCATACCTGCCAACTATTACGATTTTGGCGGAATAATTACGATTTTTTTATTCTCATTCCTCCCTACGAATTATAAACATATTATTCCGCTTTTTCAAAATCAAATTCGAAAAACACGCCACACGCACTCCATGTTATGACAAGTGTCACTCTCGTGAACTTCTACAGAAATGCAAGTCTGCAACATATAATGCAGTCTAGCGGAGTGTATGAAAGCGACAACTAATTCTAGATTAGTGCTATATATCGCCATAAATTTTATAATTTGAATAATTTGAAATCATTCTATGTTTTAGTTTATTATTATATTTAATTTCCCACTTGAAAAACAGGACTTATTCGGCCAAAAATAAAATGTTAAATGTTCCACTTACACTACCTACTCAATAAAATGGTTGTGTGAGGGGAAACAAAGAATATTTTATTGTTGGCTTTAATCGCCTGATAGTTTCCATTTTATATACATATACATGTACTTTTAACTTTACTCACTCTAGTATTTAGGCTGAAAACTGGTAATAATTTCTTTAATAATGTGCCTAAAATGTCTCTGAAAATGCACCAGAATGCACCATTTTTTATGTATTTTTCAAAAGAAATTCGGGGGGGCATGCCCCCGGGCCCCCCTAGAACGCTTGCGCGCCTCGCTTCGCTCGGATGGATTTCTATTATTAGGATTTTCGTTTAACAAAAGCTGGCAGGTATGCGTCTATGTGTTAATTTGTCGAGCTGTACTCTTGTATGCAATTCTTCAGTATCAAGGGCTGAGTTGCTTATTAGATCATATTTGGTCCTTCGAGCATGAAAGAGATCTCCATAATCAAGAATGGGAAGCACGGTTGTTTTATATATATAGAACTGGCACTTTTTCTGTTAGTATGTGCCTTACTACTATACTAGTCAGCTGGTACACTTTGTGGGATATCTTTTTTTTTTTTTTTTTTTACATTTTGGATCGATGACTCTTGACAGAAAATCAGGTATTTCCTTAGTTATTGGTTGAAATTCCCGCACATCTCCAAGGGTCCTAGGAACATGCGCAATTTATATGCTAATCCCTTGCCGTGTACGAGTTGTAGTAAATAACTTCTAAACCTCACCACTATTGGTCTACATGGTACACACTATCATGATTATGTACCTCTAGTATACTCGTTATAGGAACAGGGGATATATGACTATTGACATACTTACAATGTAGGTTACATAGACATCATATTCCTTGCTACTTTTAAAACCAGTAATTCGGAAATATTTCTAAGTGTACTTAAATTGTATCATTGTGTATCCAATTTGTTGTTGTTATATTTTCCAGGATACCTTCGTTGACCAGTTCTCCGAGAATTCAACAAAAAGCGATGAGTTTTGGACCGTAATTGGTCTGAGCCTAGCCGCCGTTGCTGCAACGATTGCCATAGCAACGCATCGTTAACAACATAACCTGTATTTGTCAGCGAGATGAATTTACTGTGTCGTTAAAGGGGCTGTCACACTACGATGTATGGCCTTAGCTTATGCCGACGTAGGTGATTTTCGACCAACACATCGGCGTCCGTCGTCATACGTATACGTTGGGTGAGCATCGAGGCTCCGAAAAAATTGTGTGCATGCTCAAAATTTCCACCGTGTGGCTCGTATGTTGGGAGTACGTTGGGGATACGTTGCTGCATGTTAGCCGTACGTTCAGCCGGTAGGAACATGCAGTCAGCGTACTGCCAACGGGTGCATAACGTACTTTGAACTTATGTCTAATGTATACACCATACTTCTAGCGATGGAGTAACGTACATAACATAGGCACATGAACGCTCTCATACGCTAGCAATAGGTCAGAGATGCGTTCAGCATACGTTACGTACGTTGTGTGTACGCGCATTTTTATTCCCCCTCCGCTGAAAATGTTGACGTATTGGCAAATGTTCTAACGTTGAGCACGCGCTGACGCCTACGTCGTAGTGTGACAGGGCCGTAACTAATATTTTCTACTGATATTTTACTTTGAAAAAGAATATGCTTACAATAGTATTAATTTGCCACATACTTGCGTACTAAGTCTAAGGTTGTGTCCATAAATAATGCTAATTATTTCTGATGCACAGTGTATTATTATTAGTAGTAGTATTTGGATGTTAGTTTGTACGTGATCTTTGTTCTGTAGTATATTGTGACACCTCCTTCCTTGGATTTGGTTATTTCCAAGGCCTGATGATCTCACTCTATTGACTAGATTGGTGAGAGTTACAATATATGTTTGACTTATTTGATGAATTATTCGTTTATGTAAGATCTAGAGAATTTATATCTCCCTCTGGGCACAATAGATAGTATGTGTCGTTAAATCGATCTGACGTATGCCTTAAATTAAGCTTAAACATCTAGTTTTACATTCCTAGTATATAATTAACTGCTTACATCAAGATTGTCATATATATATTTAATACAACTCCCAAGTTACATGCATATAGTCATTCAGAACTTTTAAAGAGTGATATACCTGTAAGCGGTTTAGAGGTATTAAACCTTTAAAAATAATTTGATGACTACATAAATAAAGATGTAGTGCTGTGAAAATAATGAATTATCAGAATATTATAGTATTTAGAATTTCTGTTCGCTATTCTCTCTTGGTCATTATTGATATTATTGATCCGTTCTAAGGTATTAAGTGTATTTATCTGCATATTTTGGTAGTGGTCATTTTACGAAGCAGAGATATTTAAGTTGCACAGTCCAATGGTTTTTGAATTTCTGCCATTATAAAAAATTGTAAAGATCATTTATTAGGTTGGTCGTTATAATCTACCTTACTTAAGTTTGAACTAACTGTGATGAAATGTCTAACTGAACATGCGGATTTAGTTTTAGCATGCACCTAAAAATTCATCAGTAATACGATGTACTAAATTGACTGAGTAATATATATATCCTTTTTTTTAAAATATTTTTATTGAGGCTGTATTTATACTGTCCATAGCATATAAGCCTGGGTACCCAGGCTTGTTTTCAATGCTGGCCAGTTGTAGTGTTGGTGTTATCTTACCACACAGTGGCTGCCGATAAGGTATTTGTTTGCCTGCATTTCAGTAGCAGATAGATAATTGGTTGGTATGGTTATTCTATGTGTTTGTGCAGCACTGTGCTGCTTTGAAGTCGGGCCTGCCTAGCTGGCAGCTCGCACCTGGCGGCAGCAGCGCGCCGGGCCCCAAGTGCAGATGCACGATACAGTATCTGCCTCCAGTCGGTAGGAAAATTTGCTTCCTTCTGGGAAGCACAAAATACTTTATAAGTACAACACTATTTACATTGGATATGTAGAATCAAATCTAGATAAATTGTGATGTATTTTGGTTTGGGGAAATTTTATGATTTCATCGGACTATGCAATTTTAATATTTGAACTACAATATTCCTCTTGGCTATTTTTTGTTATCACTAATGCTGAATTCATATTCATTGCAACCGGGTGAATATAATGAATCAATCTATGGTTATCTGCTGTTGTATCGAACTATGTTATAACAGGACTGAGGCAGCATTAGACTTAATCAAACGCAAACATGTCCATTTGATCATCATCTAACTTGTAAGTTCCTGTTATGTACTTGTCCGCCTACATGTGAATGCAAAGGGACAGCCTTGCCAGAACTTTTTTAAATGATATATTATTTATTTTGTGCTCATCAAGCCAGACTCTGTGGTAATCAAAGCCCCGGATATATTTGTCCATTTTTACCTCATAACTATTAGAAGATCCAAGCATCACCTTTCTCGGATTGGACTTTTTCATAATTCTGAAATTCAAGCTCTCTTACCTCATTAAACTAATGCAGTCACATATTTGATCCATTTTGGAGCTCAGTGTAGATGTCGAGAGAAGTGTACCTAAAAGTAATTAAAGTATTCAGGTCAACACCGATAGTTTAGGATTATGCGTACATATATTTAACATGTCCATGGTACAGAACACACTTGTTGCAGATTGATAACAAAATCTAAAATCTCGATATCCATCTGCAATGGTGAGGAAAATCCTGTTGATTGATTTATAACACTTCTACGACATGATTTAGTTAAATCAACTCAGCATCAGCCATTTTATTGATCACATTTATTTGTCTGGTATCTAACTTAACAAATGGGGTTGATGTGGTGTCATTGCTTAGACCACTTAAGTTGTTTCTGGTAAGCATATCGATCCAAATAATTGGCATAGTGGTTGAAATGACATCAATTATAATCAGGTTACTATCACGTCAGGGCAATCCCGTAATCGTGCCTTGAGTTTCCATATATGTATATATGCGTAGTTAAACTATACCTACTCAAATGTAGTGCTAAGCAAAAATGATTTATTTATGCATTGTTTGTGTTGGTTTTTTTCTTCTTGGGGTGGGTGGAGGGTTAAACTATTTTAACAATTGACAATCCATTTTTTATCAATATATCAGGTCAGTAGGAAGTAAACGATGAGGAATACTATGAAGCTATTTACTTTCATGAATCTTGTAGGCTAGTTTTTGTTGTCACTTATGCTGAATTCATATGCTTTAAGTTCCAACAGAGTCGAAGCATTTGATCATGGTTTTGTTTTACATCATGTACTAGTGAGGCAATAAACAGGCCATTTCCACCACCAATATGATGGCAACGGCAAAAACTAATATGGGTATCACCCCACTATTCATGCTCTGTAGAAACGGTCTATTCACCAGACTCTCGACAGATGTCCATTAACTAGGTCTTTATGTGTGACACCGGTGATAAGCTTCTATTATGATCTTGGAAATCCGTCTTGCTGAAGATCTTGGAAATTATATTGATTGATTGTCACACCTTTTAGCGTACCTTATATTTTTATATGAGAAATATAATGAGGTGACAAGTAATAGATCAAACACTCTCACGTGACTTCTTGCAATAGATGTGGCCTTTGATACCTACTTTCCCTTGAATCACTGTCGATCAATCAATTATCCTGTGTTTCCAGTGTGAGGCATTGTTACATGGCATTGTGATACCTTAACTCTTGCCAATAACTTACATGTAGCGTATTGTGCTTCGAAATTGACATCCCTTCGGTTAAAATATGCCTAGATCAATTCCTTCGGCATGCGGACTTTGACAAAGCCTTGTTTGTTCTATAATGCACTAGTCCTTTGTATGCTTGTTAGATTTCAAGCTGAAGTACATCATTAAACGCATTGTTCAATGGTTGCCTAATTGCTGTTAAATTACAAGTACATGTAATTTATGAATTACTATCTACCGATTGAACTCTGCTAAGCATAGTGTGTTAGTGTTGCAGAGAGCACAAGTGTGATCCATCTCTAATTGTGAACTAATAGTAGCGCTCTCAATCTGGGTATTGATCAGCGAATTGTGTTAAGGGACTCACTTGTTAACAATACAACAAAAATGTATCGCTTAATTTTACATCTTTCCCCGGATCATTTCTATTTGTTTTCCAGCATATCAGGTAAAATACAATATATGTAAAACCACTTTTAACTATAAATTTTCTTTGGTATATATATAGACCCTATGTATTTTTCAATTCTGTTTTTTTCCCTCTCAATGTTTTTCACTGTGGGGCAAATACGTCGTTCGGCACATATTTTCCCCGAGATTCCTGGAATTATTGAGAGCCTAGTAAGAAGTGCACACTGATAATGAAAAAGGACAATTTGTTTACCAAGTATAGTATTGCAATTTGATTCTTTTGATCACTCGTTCAAAGCTCCTCATTAAAGAAAATCTTAATAATCACATCACCACTGGTGTTCTAAACCTAATTGCAAATAGTGTAGTCCTAATCACATACCCATAGGTTATGACTTTTTGCCGTGTTCTATGATCATGTGTAAAATACATAGATGAGTCATTCTCTAAAACTGGGCACAAAAGTGTGACATGGAAACCAAAAGTGAAAACCTTCCAAATAATAGCAAAAATCCTTCCAAACAGCCTAATCCAATGTCCTATGAAGGTTTGCATGTTGTGCATATATCAGAGTTTAAACAAATTAATTTCACTTTTTGAATTAGATCTTATACAAATTGAGCAATATCGCTCGTGTAACATGAAAATCAAAGACACGTCCAGAACCTCATTTTAACATATATGACATAGTCAAACAAGATGTTCTTGATTACTGTTAAGCAGACATGGTTATGACTTACAAGATAAATGTTGAAAAATAAGTTGAAAAGAGTTTGGCTACATGTATGGTGTCAATGTGTAAATTTTCACTCTCGTGCAAAATCATACAATTATAATTTTAATATCTTTTATGGGATAAGTTCAATACATGTAGAACTGCTAATGTACCTAAAAGACAGAGGCTACAATACTTATTTGACTTGCTATCAATAAAACAAAGATTTAATTATCAGCATCGTAACGTGGAGACCAAATATGAGGTGCCCAGTTTTGGAGAATAACCCAGATATGCAGAATTAAAAGTAGATTCAACGTGCAGTGTTTGGTGTTATAGACGGAAAATCTGAAGAGCGTGTATGCTGGTTCAGAAATTACCATTGTCTTCCATGTATAACACTTTTTATCCCAATGGTCAGTCTTAGGTATTCTGTCCTGTTGGCAAAATGAAATATGCTCAGTTTTAACATGTAACATTGGATATAAAACAAATGAGCGACGGGACACTACTGTTATAGATCTAAATGCCTAATTAGTGTTGACAGCACATTCTCTATTTATCCATTGCAATGTATGTCAACCTGCCTAGTTTTATATCAGTTCTTGATGGTTACTATATCTGATTAAAAAAGAAGAGGCGGGAACCATTTAATGTATTTTGATTAGCATGGCTACTTTCTGATAGAAATTAAATTAAATCATTTAGTGAGCGGTGGAGCCGTCCTGACATGTTGCCATGCTGATATGTTGCTAGGATGTAAAGCCCCAACAAACAACCTAATGTGAGGTTTTAAAGTCCTTGGGCATCTGGAATAGGCTTCGACCATGTCCTCATTGAAGGGCCAGGGGAGACATAATAGAAGCATTCAAACACGTCACTGGAAGATATGCGGTTGATGCTAGATACCTGAAGCTGGCCAACTGTAAAACTAGAGGTCATCGATACAAGCTGAAGAAGGAAAGAGCAATAAAACCTGTCAGACAGCTATTCTTCAGTAACAGGATAGTAAATGCCTGGAACGCACTGCCTGAACATGTCATAGAAGCGCCTTCCGTCAATGCCTTCAAAGGCAGACTGGATAAGCATTGGAGGGGGCTGCAATATTGCACACATCCGGTACTCGATGCATTTAATCCTAGTAAATCAAATTTTGACATGCATCGACCTGATACAGGCTTATAAGCCTAACAAAATCAGAAGAGTATGAGTATGAGTATGTAAGATAGTTGGAAAGAACTGGTGAACTGTCAAGGCAGTTCAAATCGCAGTGGTCTTTTTAAAAACAATATTTGTTTGTTTAAAACAAATTTCTAAATGTGGGTTTTTTTCCCCCGCTGTGTCTGATTTTGGTTACATGAAAATTATACATATTTTTCATTTGATCAAATATCACTTAATGTATATAGGACCTAAATGCTTTAATCCCTCACAGCTAGCTGTTCACAACACACCTTTCAATTGATCTAATGTAAAATATTTGCACGCCCAGTTTCAATGCATAATTTCCATGCAGATCAGATCCGAAAAGCATGCATATGTAAGAAAACTTAATATTGTGTTTGTCTTTTTAAATAAAGAGAAAATTGAAGCATCGTGAGAGATTCGAATCTATGCAGTACAAAAGCCGAATTACTAATACTAGGCTGTGCTGGAGAGTGTTTGTTCCCATCCCAGTGGCCTTAAACTTAAAGGGACCAGCTATAGGTCGCTGAGAGATGACCCATACTCCGACAAATGCTCTCCAAGCATTTGTTTGCCTGTTTTCAGTTTATGCAACTACATATGGTGGGGGAAAGTGCTGACATTGCTTGCTTCTGTTGTGTTTTATTTAGTCTAGCAGCACTGACACCTTTAGACAACCATATACAGGGATGAAAGATCTCCGCGATTTCGCGGATTTCCGGGATTTTTCCTGTAGCTATAAGTGTATACTATTATTACTAATATGTTGTCCAAACACTAGAACTATAAATGTAGGCCTATTCTAATTTCTGGTGCAGATGCCACAGCACTATCAGCATATACTACTACTAATGATTGCTTCAAACGCCGCAGCACGATCAGCGTATACTACTAATGAATGCTTCAAACGCCGCAGCACTATCAGCGTATACTACTAATGAATGCTTCAAACGGTGCAGCACTATCAGCATACACTACTAATAGTAATGTGTGCTTCAAACGGCGCAGCACTAGCAGCTTATACCAATATTTATGAAACCTGACTTCCGGGAATTTTCCGTGATTCCCTGACAATGCTAAACCTATGGGAGAATTTCCGCTTTTTTCCCCGGAAACCACTTTCAAGCCTGCATATAGATAAATAAATGTTAGAAATTGCAATCTAAAATAATAAATATAAAGTACAAATGTTTATCTATCACAACCAGCTACTTTTTGTATGAATAATTGATTAAATCAAGTAGATTAAAAGTTGAATTGAGAGCTTTCTGTGGCTGCCATCTTGGTGGTTGCCATGGCTTCCCCTGTGTGTGGAGAACCCCTCTAGGTCATGTGATGAGGGAATCCCACCTATGATGTCATTCATACATCACAGACCTCAACTCTCTTCCCACATGTTCAGTGGCATGAACTGAACAAACTAAGCAAAGGTATGTTTTTGATGCTGGATTTGTTTGTATCTGGGTGAGGTATAACCGGTGACTTTAATTACCTTGGCGCTCCATGCACATGGTTGGCAAAGTTCTGATGGAGAGTATTTGTCGCAAGGGAGTTCGCGTTCCAGTGGTCAATATCGGACCACTTTAATTCCAGAGTCCTTCAGATTCATAATGGCAATAACTGCTTGGTTTTGTGTCTGCGCCCAAGTAACTCAGTTATATATATAGACCTATGGTCGAGTTGGACAAATTTGTTCTCCGCTACTGGTCTCAATGTAAAACTACACACTTGAAAACGCCTTTTGATAAGGACATATACAAATTGTAAATATACTATAGTCATGCTCAAATCCGTCTAATTTGATTCCAATAAGGTAGCCAAGATGATACTACCTCATTCCCAATTATGAATGTTTTTAGACTGATTTATGGTTTTTTTTTGTAAGGCATGTTTTTTTTTATAAACGCTTCTTTGAATGTAATTATAGAATCGAGCTACCCCAAGCCGATGACTGGGGGAGGAGTATATGCTGAGGAGGTATAATAACCTTATGGGATTATACTCGTGTAATGCATATACAATAAATATATATAATGTACACACTCTCTTGTGTGAGAGGTCGTTTGTATGTCGAAGTTGATTTTAACACCTTCCGGCAAAGTCGTGTGGTAGAGTATTTATTGTGATAGCATATACGATAAATAAATAAACGATGCAATAAACTCATCAGAATTGTTGTGCTTTAACAGAAATTTTAGGAAAGTTATTCACTACAGACGAATTTTAGTAATGCCCTCCTCCAATAGGATGCTGCTTGCATTACATAAACGAGTAGCAAGTCTTTTACAATGAAAGAACAACAAAAAATACCATTGATGGGAATTTAACATGATAGGGAGTTGTTTTAGCACATAGAAAAATATATTACGTTAAACTTACACTAATCAATTTAATTGTAACACCACAAATGATTCACTGCAGATGGCATAGTGGAGGTAAGTTGCGTGTAAAGTGCCAGAATTTATACACTGTAACTGGTATGATAAGGTGTGTGAATTAACAAAAAACTGGTGTCTATAAGAGCATATTTAAAATAGAATACAAAATATTTAGTTAGGTTATATATATATTTTTTGTGATGGGTGTATTTATGCTGCCCATAATGGTTAAGTCTAATGACTTGTTTTCGCCACTAGACAGTAATAGTCTTGTGACTCCCCTTCTTTTTTATCACTTTCAGTTGTTGTGTAGCGAACTACTGCGTACATTCTTTCTCTGTTTGTAAGCATTGCCCCAAACCCCTGTGAGTTTGTTTGTTCTACATTCGGATAACCGCATGGTTACCAATAGTTAATTTCTCTGAATGGCTTCATCTTGCTGTGTTAGTGGTCATTAGGTTTTGGTTTTAAGTTTAAAGTTTACCTTTGTATGTAAAACTTTGCTTGAATTATCAGGGTATTTTCTATTTTTCTTTTTTAATTAAAATTATTTGTTGTTGTCATTAGTCTAGCAATTGATTTAGCTCACTTTTGATTAATGTTTGATATGTTTCTATTGTCCCTGTTCTTCTTTCTTCTACTCTCAGTGTATTATATTCCCTTGCCTTCATGTAGGCCCTACTCGGTACTCCTCTCATATGATCTGTTTTTGGCTCTGTTTCTTATCAGCCTGGGACCATCACTACACTACCTCTTGTTGCCTTTTTTGTTACCTGCACCATCCCAGGCTTCCTTGTCTCCCTGAATGCTGCTATATTGAGATGTGCTTTTCTCCTGTCATTTAATGTGTTCGCTCTTGGTTTTCTATGGAGATCATCAGTTGGGTGTCTATATTCCACCTTCAGACATATCTTAAGTGCTCTATTTTGTAGTTCGTCCAACATAATTTTGTTACCCCCCATATATATTACATCACCATAGTCGAAGTATGGTAGTATCATACCTTTATAGATTTCAATAGCCATATGTGTAGTTATGTATTTTCTTTGTATTCGCTAATATCCAGATTTTGTGGTTTACCTTCTTGATAACTTCTTTTATGTTATCATTGTAGTTTAGTTTCCTATCTTGTGGTTTATGGAAATCTTGTTGGAGTTACACCAGTTATCTAAAGCTAGTAGTTTCTCATTTAGCTTATCTCTGTTCTCTTTTCTGCTATTGCTTGTTGTGTATATCACGGTGTCATCAGCATATAGTTGGAATTTGATTCCTTCTAAGGACTTCTCCAGATCATTGATGTAAATGATGAAGAGGAGTGGGCCTAATACTGAACCTTGAGGGACTCCACAGGTTACCTGTATACTTTCTGATGTTTTGCCATTTACTTTTTTTCTCTGACTTCTCTCACTGATCTAATTCCTTATCCAGTCTAGTGTTCTTCCTCTTTTCGTACTCTTTCTAGCTTTTTTATCAGTATGTCATGATTCACTGTATCGAATGCCTTGCTAAAAATCTATGAATGTGGCAGTTGTCTGTTCACCTTCATTCATACCTCTCAGTATGTCATTTGTTAGATTGGATATAGTTTTTGTTGTGGAGAATCCCTTTCTGAACCCTCCTTGTTTGTCATTTAGTATTTTCTCACTATCTAGATGTTTCATGATGTGCTTGTACATTAATTTCTCTATCAGCTTGCCTGGTACTATTCTACTGCAACATTAATCTGCGATATAATGATATAGCGAATGGTAGACAGGAAGTGTGAACACTTATTTGTCTCTCATTTTTGTCGTCATTTGTTTTGTTGGTACATTAGTTGTCCCAAGCAGGGGAAATCCCAGTCACAGATGACTGGTCTTTCCCTCTCCACTGCTGGTTGATAGAAAGCCCGAGCCTACACTTTTACCGACCCAAGGGATTTTTAACCTCCCACACCACATAGACATGGTATGAGAGCAACCGGCCTTTGATGACGCTGTAAGTTATACACAGCGGTGGAAATCCAAAATGTAGCGGCATGTTTATTATTTCATCATGGATATATTTTGTGTTACCGGTGGAATTCCTACCCCACCCCCTAAAATAAATGGTCGATGGAGTAAAAAATACTACACAATATTTGATCAAATCGTGGCGATCCAATGATCGATTTTGTGAGTATGTACGCCTTCATATAGTAAACCGAATCTACGGTAGGTGGCGCCACCAGGTGCATGCGAAAATAACGCGATTCTGCAAGCGTCGCCGTCTAACTCCGTATAAACGGCGGTAACAGACACACATTTAAGATACCAACTAGTGTCGAGAGTGCAGAAATAAGCTGAAAACGACCCGAAATGATATGAACGAACATATTAGCTTTCCAGAATGGATGCGCACAGGTGGATTATACTTCTCCTAGGAGTATGCAGTGTGCAATCGACCCGGGTTCGACGGAAATCAGGTAAGGCCAACACCGTTTTCTGGGAGCGCATCTCTGAGTGCGGCATCACAATTTGAAGACTGGCTGAAGCCTGAAGCTGGGTGACTCATCGAAGGGGGGGGGGGGGGGGGGAGGCAAGACCACTGGTGGCAAATGATGTTACTAAACACTACACTAATTCGCATTTAGGTTTTATTGGACTGATCAGAGTATCTGAGTGGAATGGTACTTCTTTTGATACGCTTAGGTGTTTCATTGTATATTTAAATGTTTGCCCGCGATTGCTGTAGCCCGTAGGCTGCCCTCGGCTCGAGCGGCCCGTGCCTTGGCCCGTTCCTACAGGGAACCGCGGCCTGAGCCCCGGGGCTGACCTGCGCCAGGTGTTCTGGGCGCCTCGTGAAGTCATTGTCCTCCTGCTCTGCCAGGGAAAGGTGGCTGTCTGGTTCTCTATGAGCCATGCCACATTTCTCGAGTCTTTGTCTTTAATCTTATTACAAATGGCTACTACATCTGGACTATCTCACTATCTGTATTACTATTTACTCTGTGTGTGGTCTCTGCCATACCTAATAATCCAGTTCCATGACTGATCATGGACATTGTTACGATGGCTGATGACACGCCATGCTCATGCAGTCATGGTATGGGTTATTGGGTAGGCCTATACTATAGTATAGGTTATACACTAATACCGAGTATACCTATTTTAAAATGGTAGCATGATTGTGCATGAATAACTCCATTAGTCCCCGTCCTGATATGACCTTAGATGTTGCTAGGACGTAAAACAACAACAAACAACTCCATTAGTCAATACGACATAAAGCTAAGCATACCTTTTACAGTTTTAGCAATGTCAAAGTCAACCAATGATTTATTAACCTGGACATTCATTATTTCATATGATTGTGTGCTTTAATAAATAAATAATAACCAGGACTGACTCGATGATGATGGTCAGATTTGGTAGATCTACATATATATCTGTCTGTCTAGACAATAGATCATTAGATGGTAGCCTTCTCGTCAGGACTCCGGTCATTGGGATTGAATGGGAGAAGTATTTTGTTTTCGAACAAACGGGGTTTCTCAGGTACTGACACACACTACGTCACACGTGATATATCGATATATAATTTTAATAATTATATATACATTGATATCTTCTTACACTTAGTCAGAATGTTTACATTATGATAATATATAGATAACGGTGTGCGTTCTTGCCAATCCAGTTATGTTGCACTTGTAGTTAGTTGTACGCTAGGTAGCGCTTGTATTGGGGAAAATTCAGCTCACAAAGTTTTATGCCAATCAGAAGAATGAAGCTGTAGATACTTAAAATCAATCGAGAATAAATACATTTACAATGAGTCTATTGGTCGGCCCGTTTACAGCTTGCATGGACAGTAAATAAAAATGACCAAAGGTGTACTATTACGAGTAATAGTATTAGAATTTATCCGAGCCGTAATAAATCAAGAACTATATCAGTATATGGATACATTGCGCTGTTACGACTTGCGATTATTTACAGACCATACCAGTTACAGTACTGGGGCGTATGCACCAATCGGTGATAGGCTTAGCCGGAGTTAAGACGCTAGCCCCGGTTAGCTACCTCAGGGTAGCGGCGGGTTGGAGAAGTGTGTGAATCGGTAAGCACCAATGTACTAGCAGCGGCGGATAGCTAACCGTGAGTTTATTTATAGATTTGGGAATTCCCTCCAGTCGACGATATGAATAATGCCACCAATGCGGCGGCAGCGTTAATATTGGTTCGAATTTAGGGTTAATTTGATTAAATTTCACTTATGGCGTATGTAATTCTGTTAAATATGACAGCATTTAATAGATTTTGGGCCTAATATATTCCGGCCGATGCGATGGCGGCAGCCATGTTTAGTTGACGTTGGACAGTATGGATATCGGCGGCGGTGGCGATTTGTTTACTTTACATTCGTCAATTCGAAAATGTTAATATCACCGCTGATGCGGCGGCAGCGTTAATATCGCTTCGCATTTAGGGTTAATTTGATGAAATTTCACTTATTGCATATGTAATTCTGTTAAATATGATAGCATTTAATAGATTGAGACCCATACACGCACACTAACCGCCCCGGCTAGCAGTTAAACGTGATTTGAAACTGGGGTAGCTTAGCCGAGGCTACGGTCGGCGGTTAGCGCTGGCACCGATTGGTGCATACCGATTTCTCACGACTGTTTCAAAAACTATTGTTCGTTTAGACCTCAATAAACTTTGGTCCACTGTACTTGTCTTGTCGTGTTGTGAATTAGAATTGATTCTAGCCGTAATAAATCAAGAACCATATATAATACATTGCACTGTTACGACTAGCGATTATTTACAGTACCTTACCAGTTACAGTACTAGGGTAAGGTTACTAATTATTTAGTTTAGTTTATCAGTAACGATGTTCATTTCACCAGTTTGTGTAAGAATGACAAGTTTGTAGCTGTGTGTTTGTAACAGTTTCTATTGTCGCCCAGGTGCAGCATTGTTCACCTGTATTTAGCCCAGTTCTCATTTCACACTGTGCACAAACATAGAAACCCCATTGTTTGGCATCGAATAAAATAAATGTAGGAAGGCTTTTCAAACGGCAGTCTCATAAAAGCTTCAAATTTTCAAAACCAAAAGATTTATCTAGATTTGATTAACATTTGTTGCAGCATGGAAGTATAAACGTAAGTTACTATATATATTAGTTAATTATAGTTTAACAATTGCAGCCTATTGTAGCAGAATTTCAATATGCATGCCACAATTAATTTGGCATGTTTTCACCTCAAACATCTCCAAAATTAGCCATAGTATATATATAATAAAAGTTACGTCAAACTGAATTGAAGTAGATTTTGTAGTAATGATCAACCTCATGTATTTATCTTTAAAAGATTTTGTAGAAACTTAAAACCATCAGACTGCAACCTTAACTGTCCTACCCGAGAAGATTGATCTTTTGACTGCACCATTCTGTAACTGTCTAGATCTCCATATATTGCAGTAGCACGACACAATTTATAACTTCTACATCTTGATTCATAAAGCTGCAATAAATGTTTGCCTTCTCCCAGGTAATCAATACCAGGTAACCCAGTGGATTTACATAATGACCACATATTTTAAGGTCCAAGTCATGATGTTATCATTTGAATTAAAGCGGCATTGCCCGATGAAAACATCAAATTTTCAAAACCAAAACAATTATCTTGCTTTGATCCTACATATCTAATTTAGATACCGGTGCACTTATTAAGCATTTATTGCCACAGAATGGAATAAATACAATTTAATAGAACCTGTTACTGCGGAAACCTATGGTGTCAGAGGTTTGGCATGCTTGCCAAAATTAACTTATTAACTTTCAACTTTCCATTTCAAATATCTCAAAAGTTAGCCATTTAAGATAAAAGATCAACCTAATATATTTATCTCAATAAATGATAGAAACCCAAAATCATCGGACTATGCACCTTTAAGCTCGATGATACAACTGTAACAATGTTTACATTGTCATTGGTATCGCCTAGCTAAACTTCCTTTGCAAACAAGTTTATGTGGTCATTTGTTATCTAAATGTTGACCTCCTTTAGTGATATATTTATAAAGTTGGGCTACGGCAAGGAGAGAGACAAGAGGCGGTGATGGGTAGGAGACTTTATTTGCGTCAGGGCAGCAAAATATAGGCTACCGGTAAGAATTTTAATTTTAATTTTTTTTTTCAAAGGCATGAGAGAGACTGACTGCCCGGGCAAGTAGTGCCAAGAACCCACAGGTGGTGGTGCTGGGGTGGGCAAGGACCGGGGCAAATGCGGGCAAGTCAGCGATTGGACAATAATAGTAGTAGAAATAACAGAGGAATAATCGTGATAATATTATAGATAATCAAGCGAGAGCTCCGCCCCTTTTATATACATATAATACATTATACTCTCTATACCTGTGCGTGTGTGTGGGTATGTATATAAAATAAAGGACCGACTACAGAGAGATGGGAATAAACCCAGAAATGGTAAACTTGTGGAGTATTACTGTTATGCAAATAAAGCATTCACAGCTACACATGTTTACCCGGCCTGCGTGTACGTAGTGTCCGCGCATGTGCAGAAAACACCTGGCGCCTCACATGCTGCATATAATAATCGTGCATGCGTGCGTGCGTGCGCACCACTTTCACAAGCCTTGTAAAATGCAGCAGAATTAGTAGATCTATACATGTCGCAGAACAGAGCGCATGCTGCAATCCAATGGCAATGGTTCAGTAGCAATTGACCACTGCCTTGTCATCAGACGTAATTTCATTCAACACTCCAGCCAATTTGAGACAGTCATTTGTGACAGTCCAGCACCATTGCATTATAATTTATACTGTCAGTGAATTATTCCAAAATATTTGAAAACTTAATTTATTTTAATGCAGTTACTTTAGCTTCCACACGGATAAAAACCTTGGGATTCACGGTGGCCGTGTTTACTCCGTTTTCATCTTTATTCACAACATACCTCCACTTTTATTGCTATCATACCCTCCCTCCAAATCAAATTAAAGTCTCAAGGCCTCCTTGTCAAGCTTAATTTTGGTCTCAAAAGGCGTCATTTGTTCAGGGTGCTGATCGGTACTCCTCCACTGTCTCCTTCATGATCAGTTTAAACATTTAAGGTTTTTTGGGGTTTTTTTTGGTGATGGTTTATTTACCCTGTCCATACAAGTATATCATATTGCGGCTTGTTTTTAATCACTGTACAGCAATCAAGCACGTACCTACAGTATTTAACCCCGTTAAACCAAGCTCGGTTAAACCAAACGATCGGTTAATCCAAACTTTTTTCGGCGGCCCGGCAAAATACTACCATATTAAAAAGTTGGTTAAACCAAAGTCGGTTAATCCAAGCTATCTGTTAATCCAAACAAAATTTTCGGACCCCAGGCCACTTCCAGTACGGTTAAACCAAACTTTCATGTGGTTATAACTTAAGGTCATCTGAGACCCCACCAACTTTTGTATATGATAAATGGTGGTATTTTGCCGGGCTGCCGAAAAAAGTTTGGATTAACCCATCATTTACGTGAACCAAGCTTGGTTTAACAGGGTTTTACTGTTTATACATATAAAAAAAAAAAAATCAAAGTGTCCACATACATTTTATATTACATTCATAATGCACCCCCGTTTTTGTCAAAGCCAAGTCAAAGTCGAAGCCAAAGCTTGTTTAATCCAAACAAATTTCGATGGTCCCTTCAAGTTTGGTTTAACGGGGTTATACTGTATCAGGATGGGTAGAGACTTTTGATAGTGTACACTGATGGAAGTGCTGTCCTGCTGAGATACAGTTCCATTGGGAACAGGACCTGCTATCTCACTCAGTCACAATATCCCGACAGTGGGCCAACCAGTCCCTACCCTTTCGTACTAATATTGAGCATTAGTGAATATAGTGGCCCGTGTCAATGTTGTATCGCTTTGCTTTGACTCGGCCGGTGATTAATCCCACGGCCTCCCACATGGGAAGCTGGCGCCCCAGCGACTCAACCATTCTAGTAGCTTCCCGACGGTCAGCAAATGAGGCATCTTAGGGGATGGACGGATCTGGTTATGAGGGTTGCGCTCATCTGATTGGACAACTAGGCCCGGGGACAGGTTTGAGCAAATAATATGCACCGATGCTATCTGTTCCCACTGGAGTATGTGTGTGTGTGGGGGGGGGGGGGGTGACGCATACAAAATTATGTTCTGCCCGGATGACGTGCATAATGAGGTTCGCTTCCTGCTTCCCAGCATTCCTTCAACATATTTAGGACACAGGATAGGTCAATACTTTTTGGGTTTTGTGTAAGATGCGCTTCTGTAAAGGCAGCGTTCGAAATAAGAGCTTGTCTGCTTGTCCGGGACAATTCAGATGGACAAGTGAAAATCACACCAGACTTGTCCGGTGGACAAGTGAAAAATTTGGCTTATTTCTATCACTATATGTATATATATCAGCGTTCGAAATAAGAGCTTTTCAAATAACATGCCTGTGCACTCTCGAATGCTTTGTCTATTTTGTCAATGAAAGACTTTGACGAAAACAACAAATTTCCATTATGGTTGTGTGAATTTTGCAATCTGGTAAATTCAATTCTTTTATTTTAACTCTCTGCAAGGTATGTTTACAATAAACTGAGGTGATACAATAAATGCATACAAATTCCTTACAGCTTGTGTCTTAGCGAAAGAAAAGGCTTGGTCTGACCCCTCTTATCTTTGTTAGTCGCACTCCATCCCCCTCCCCCCTCTTCCTCCTCCCTCTATCCACTTCCGCCTTCCTGTCAGATCCTCTTCCGCTTTCCCTTTCCCCTCCCCCTCCTTTACCCCCTACCACCTTCCTCGCTCTCCCACTCTTCTCTGCCCCCCCCCCCCCCCCATTGTTGGCAGGCTGACCGCACTCCCTAGTCCTGTGCCTGTTTGACCGTCAATAGTGCTAGCTGCTTGTGCGCGCGCATTTTCCCTTGGGACCCTCACGCATGCGCAACTTTGTGGAAGTGGTGAGTCATCGTGGCAGCAACAGATGAGGAAGGGCAGGAGGCGTCCCAGCCCGCCTAAAGCCGTTTTACTAACACTTGTGTGCGTGTATTCAAATTTCAATCTCACCCCCCCATCCCATTATACACGGCGATGTGTTAGCCTTTCCTTCAGAAAACTCAGCTATTTGTTATTTTGTGTTTAAAAAGTAATTGTCGGCGGGTGCATTATTATGGTTTGTAAGGGTTGAGCTAGCATCACGACTTGAATAATACCATTTGAAATATTCGCATGGTGATAAGTGCTGTGCTGGACAGGGGTCTGAGGAGGGGGCGGCGTCCCATTAATTCCCTGCCTCAACCACCCAATTTATATATCTATATATTTTTTAAACCCCAAGACCTCCACTAACATTGTTAATCCCTGATATTTGATTGATTTTGGGGTCAATTATCTGTTGTCAAAATGCACAATTTGTTATGATCTTGTTTAGATTAGCAACAAATATTGGGTTAATTACTGTTCCCCGGGAAATGTTTGTATTTATTGCGGTATTTTTAAAATTTCAACTTGCTAAATTCCATGGATAGGTGTTTTTTAAATTGCTTGAGTATCTAGTTTGAAATATATTATTTTAAAATCGGAATTGAGTGATGCCCGTTAATATTATAAGCGAAAATGTGGAAGCTATATTTAACACCAAAATATGGCTCTGTTTTCTAAAGACTGACTTCTCCGAAGCCTTCCAGCGAAGCGTAGACTCCGTATAAATAAACACAGGGCATGTGCTATGGTGTGCTGTGCTATGCTATGCTATGCTATGCTATGCTATGCTATGCTATGCTATATGTTCTAGTAGGGTCGATTATTTCAAGGTTGATGGCATGTATGCAGCATAGCTTCAAAACACAACTTTATCTCAATTTTATTAATTAAAAATTACACTTTAAAAGACACGGGTGGGGTTGTCTCCAGTGGAACGACGCAGTCGTATCCCTCTAGTTCTACGAATATACCGTTGATAAAGCATCCGGATTGTGTGTGTGTGTTATCTTGTGGTTTTTCTTTTTAGTGAATACAAAAATCTTTGGGTGTGAAGAACATAACGACCTCCTCTTGTCACGGCCTTTTTGTGTGAGAACAACTATGGATCAGCAGTAGTCGGAGGTGTCGGGTGTGATTTTCTTGTGATTGTCACATTGTTGCATGTTTTT
This sequence comes from Branchipolynoe longqiensis, assembly GCA_030323885.1. Lineage (NCBI taxonomy): Eukaryota > Metazoa > Annelida > Polychaeta > Phyllodocida > Polynoidae > Branchipolynoe > Branchipolynoe longqiensis. The sequence goes on along the minus strand of CM059196.1, from coordinate 29,323,228 downwards.
CACTTGACACGATCAGTGGGTGGCCTGTCAACCACGATTGTACGTGACTGCCGGCATGTGGCTGAGACAAAGCCCTGCTTCTGGATACTACTGACCGAGGCCAGTCACACAGCTGTTCCTCCCAGTGACTGAGCCACAGTGACTCAGCCACATGCCGGCAGTCTATGGTTTTTGCTTATACCCCAGTCACACTACAGCTTACGACCACTTTGCGACCACCTTAGACCAAAGAGCCCACACTCACCAATGACGCCTAGACATATTGTTTTGGTAGCAAAGACGTCACTGGCGGGGGGTCGTAGGTTTGAATCCTGACTAAGTCAAACCACTGACTTACCAAATTTATACTTGTCCTACCTAGCCGGGCGCTCGGCGTTAGCAGGACAGGTTTGCTCAGTATCACTATCAGGATAATGTGACTGGGTCGATGTCGAGTCATTGTGTCTGCAGCCTGGTGTCCCATTGGAGAAACACTATAAAGTAGCCGATATTGCACACTGTCACAAGTCAGTATTTGTCTTGATATGACCTTAGATGTTACTAGGATATACAACCACAATAAACATTCATTGCAAGAAGTCTTATAAAATCATGAAACCCTATTGACTAAATGAATTAACAAGTTATTTCATGATTCACCTCGTCTGGTAATGCACGTCAACTGATGACGTCATTGCTGCAACTCATCACTAGATAATGTGCACACTAATCCAGCGGGTGAGCGCGATTGTTATAGGTCAATTGGGGTCAAATTAACAGCACACATCAGTGTCATTGACTCGGGTTTGCTGACTAAGCAGCAGGGTACTCGAGGCGAAATTGCGCCCAATGCCTTCTAATACTATTACTATGCTTCCCTTTCCTATGCTACATTACTCAAATCAATAACTATGTTACTTAAAGCTGCATAGTCCGATGACACATCAAATTTTCAAAACCAAAGCAATTATGTAGTTTGATTCTACATATCTAATTTACATACTGGTGCACCTGTGGCAGAGTGGTTAGAGTGTCTGACTTTTGTCTAGGTCGGACTCCTAATCTGAAGGTCAGTGGTTCGATTCCCCATGCCCCCATCTCTGCCAATTTGGATTTCCACCGCTGTGTATAACTTACAGCGTCATCAAAGGCCGGTTGCTCTCATACCATGTCTATGTGGTGTGGGAGGTTAAAAATCCCTTGGGTCGGTAAAAGTGTAGGCTCGGGCTTTCTATCGACAAACTCTCTAATGGTGAGAACAAGCCTATTCAGGCTTATCCATGATAGGCAGTATAAATCTTCAACAACAACCTATTTAACATTTGTCGCCACACAGGGGAATACTGAGGCAATTTAATAGAACCTGTTACTGCAGAAGCCCATGGTGTCTGAGTTTTGGCGTGCTTGCCACAATTAATTGTCCATGGTTGCATTTCAAATGTCTTGAAAGTTAACCATTTAAAATAAAAGTTACTTCGTAAGGTAGATTTTAATATAATATATGGTAGATTATAATGATCAACCTGACATTTATCTCAGAAAATGACACAAACTCAAAACCATTGGACTATGCAACTTTAAGATAATGGTGATATTATTACTGTCAATCAATTACAAAAATTGTCATGGTCCAGGTTCTTATTTGTTTGTTGTTGTTGTTGTTGTTGTTGTTGTTGTTGTACGTCTTAGGAGCAACATCTAAGGTCATATCAGGACGGACCAGGTTCTTTTCTATCTGTGGATGGATGCTGGTAACATTACTATTTAGGGTTTGATTTCAGTGCAGTTAAAATAAATATAGCCGATGAGCCTTTATTCATTTTGCTATTGTGAGATGCGGAACATATGGGTGCCCTTTAATGGTTATTGGCAAGTTGATTTAATCAGTGGTGAATAAATAATTCACTGAGGCTGGAGTCCATTCATTCAACCTGGTTGAAATTAGTCTGTATAGGGTGGATGGCCGTGTGTATCACACAGTAGTACTAGTAGAACCACCAGTAATTACCAGATAGAGTGTGATAGATAAGAGTAATTATCAGATAATCAGTACTTTAATACGGGTTTAAATGTTTGTGCATTCTGGACCTACAAAGTGCCGGCGGCATATGCCCATGACAACCGAGGTATCCGAAGAGAGTTTCTGTGTATTTCGTTTATTTTAAAAATTAACTTAGCAGTTTAAAAAAAACACACACACAAAACGTAGCCCAGTATTGTCATTGTTGTCATTCATTGAACATTGCTGTCTCGAAAAACTAACAAAAACACTTGATTAGTCGTTACCACCATGACCCTGGCCTCTGCTGCTATTGTTATTGCTGACATTTGTTTTGAATTATGTTATTATAATAATATTTATAAGATGTGCAAAAAAACAAGTAATTAAACATGACCAGTTGCGACAATGGTGAGTTGACCGCAATTGTTTACCAGGATATGGACCTTTGCACGCATGCATATCAGAGTAGTAAGTTGCATATTGACCTATCGGATCGCCACCTAAATCCTGCTTTAAACACAGATCTATTGTCTATCGATGATACCTGCTGCCCAATCCATCTCCTCTTCCACCATATATAAAATAAAGAATCTAGTTATGTTTATATATAGAGTATAACCTCTCTAAATCGATCGACCTTGGGACCGAATTTAAGGGGTCCATTTAGGGATGTGGTCGGTTTAGGGAGTTAAAATATGGCTACAATGGTATTGTTTGGGACTCAAATAAAGCGATCGATATATGGGAGTGGTTGATCAGTGGAGGTGGTCGTTAGAGAGGTTTTACGGTATATATACATTTATACATTATATATAATTTATTTTATGCCTATTTAAACAGACTTATTGTCTATCGATGACACATGCCGCCTAATCCATCTCCACCAGATATAAAATAAATGATATATTTATATGTATAATTTATAAATATACATGTATATATATACATATATATCATTTATTTTATATCTAGCGGAGGAGGAGATGGATTAGGCAGCATGTGTCATCGGTAGACAATCGCTCTGTGTTTAAATACCACTACCTGATGGGGCGGTGGTGCTGAAGCATGATTTAGGTGCCGATCCGGTGGGTCAATGTGGGTGACTAACTTTCTACTCGGGTGTGAGTTGCCCCGGAGGGGACAGGCAGGCTGAGAGTACTATCGATTGCCAGTCGGTGTAAACTAGGTCACCAGGCTCTGCTCAGCACAATTTTTTTTTAAAGCAAAACCATAATAGACTAGCTGATCCCTAGGCCTTCACCCCCCCCCCCCCTCAGTAACCCCCCACCCCACCTCTATTCATCATCCCCATCCCGTTCCTTTTGTTAATTCGACTTCCAGGCCACACCCTTCCAAAGTCCATCCTCTTTTGTCCCATTATGGTCGCTCCCTCCCTCGCACCCCTCACCCCGCACCCCTCCCTATCCCACGTCAGATCACACCTAACTATGACGTCATCACCCACGCCTCCTGACACAACTTACATCACAGACCTGTGGGGGTAGCTATCAAACACGCCCATATTTGCAACAATCAGGATATTACAAAATAATTGTTTAAAAATAAAACCAAAGAGTGACATTTCACGCCATGACAGATCCCTAACAACGTAGCACGCAGGCGCATACGCGCACACGCACACTCACACACACACTGCAAAAAGTAATCGCAGTCTGCCTGCTATTAATATCGCAAATTAAGATTCCTATTCCTAGGCATTGCATATTCACCCCCAGATAGAGATTATAATTACAAAAGCCCTGACAATTATATTATATACATTGTTATCACTTATGGGATCGGAATTGTCTAATGGGGCCTGCTGGTGATGCCCGGTGGCGCGGTTTAGATTCTCAGTGGGTTTAGCGTCTATGCTCGGGGTTTGGCGCATGCGCGTATTCGATTAACACGACCCAGACGACTCCGATCACCCGACTTGCTAGAAATTCAAATAGAACATCGCGAGTGGAGTTGACAAAAACACGTGCCGTGTGCAAAAAGTCCTGACCCCAGTAACCCAGCTCTTGGCTGTGGTTGTCTAGGAGCGATGACGTCACATTTGTGCGTCAAAAAGTCGCTCGGGTCACCTGGGTTGATTAATCAAATACGCTGAAATGCCATTCGATTTTGACGCATGCGCAGAACCCCGAGCGTAGACTCTAAACCCAATGAGAATTTAAACCGCGACACCGGCTCGGAACTGATGACTCACCCCATCCCCCCCCCCCTCCATCTTCCCACTCACCTCCCTCCTACACACAACCAATCAGGACTCGTGTGGCGGTGTGGCGCATGCTCACTACTTCGCTCTGAATGTCACTGGGTTCACATGTACTGAGAGCTGCGCGGTACTTGCATAAGGTTACGTCAGCGATGAGTGAGCATCTGCTCGAAGGTTTGTTTGTTGTTTTACATCCTAGCAACATCTAAGGTCATATCAGGACGGGTACCGACTTGTGACAGTGCGCACTCATGGCGACTTTATAGTGCTGCCCTACTGGGACACCAGGCCGCCAGCACCCTGACCTGATATCCCACTCAGTCACATTATCCTGACACTGAGTCAACCAGTCCTTGCCCTATCCTAATAATGCGGTCTGCTTGAAGGGATATAAGCCACTCTTTATAAAGAGATGTGAGCTTCTTCTTGAAGGGATATGACTGAGCCTCTCTTAAAGAGATGTGAGCTTGTTGAAGGGATATGTTCTGCTCTTTAAATAGATCTGAGCTTTTTCTTGACACACGGCACATGGTCTCAGGGTACCCAATCTTTCAGATGAATAAAGATTGGGACCGACACTGTGGTGTTCATGTAATTTCTTTCGGTTCCGACGGTTAAGGGGAGCTAACCAACCTGCATTACTCCAATATTTAACTAACCCTTGTTAGTTTCTGACTTAGCATGACCATGCTGACTGTACATGTGGTTTTGGCTGTCCGGAAATACTTTATTGTAGCGTAATAATGGTAACCAATGGAAGAAATATTTGGGAGAATTACTCAATTAGTGGTATCCATCAGATCCATAAGAAGGATTGACAGATGAGACTTTTCTACCCTTGCGTGTCCTCTGCGTTTTATGTTTGGCTTTCTGATTATTACTTTTTCTGACATTTGGATTTTGTTTGTGAAAGGCGAAAACTATAGATTATGGGGGGGGGGGGGGGTTATTACCTTTTATTTGTGCTCACTAAGATTGCCTGATGAGAATGAATACATTTTAAGGGGCTTCCCCCATCAATTTCTATTCTCATCCTTAGATAGATTGAGCCGCCTGCGGGAATGAATGAAGAAATCTCTCCTATTTCCCTGCATGGAACACTAGTCCTTCGTATCTGCTACAGTGTCCTAACCACTAAAAGAAATCCAGTTCACGGTGCACCATAGGAGGTCCGCACATGCGCACTGCCGACCACGTGGTGGGTTTCAGCATTTCCGCTAATACCCTTGTCACACTACGACGTAACGGCCAGCGAGTGGGGAACGTAGAAATCACTTATTTACGTTGAGATACTTGAAATTCTCGGCGTTGCAGAGCCAATTTGGGCATCAGTGCAATGTAGTGGACGTAGGCGAAACGTCGATCCAACGTAGTGGTAATGCATGAGAAGATTAAAAAACTGCTCGCGGAACGCCGGTGAACGTTATACACATTATGCGATCGCCAGAAGTACGCCTTTATACGTTAAATACGTCAAAATACGGTGGAGAAACGGCAAATGTACGTTAGACATACGTTAGACTACATTATCCATACGTTGTCAATACACGGACTGTACATTTCTGCCAGCTTGACTGACACCTGATATAGTTCAACGTATGTATAGCGTACATGTAGCCTACATCTCGCGTACTTGACATGTCTGACGTATACATAGCGTATGCTAACGTATAAGCCACACATTCTCTTACGTCGAAGGTTTTGGGTATGTCCAAAACCTTGACGAGTGTCGACGTAGCGCAACGTATCTTGACGTACCTTGATTCAGGCTTAACGAACGCGTAACATCTCAACGTTCATCGATGCAATGGTCAAATTTCACCTACGTCGGCTTACGCTAGTGTCACAGCCCCATAAAGGGCCGCTGGTGTGACGGCTGACGTGAGCGTTCATCCGGGTAATGAATGGTAAAAAACACCCTTCGCGATTAACCAATAGGGAATCCTCTTTCATTATCGCCCAGGCCCCAACTCGCTCCTTGCATTATCGCCCTCTGTGGTGTAGATGAGGGAGGGGGAGAGAGAGACAGAGAGAGAGAGAGAGAGAGAGAGAGAGATTTCATCCTAGGAGATAGACATATGCCAGATGGGTAGATAGAAGATAGACACCCCCCCCCCCTTTATATTCTCCCGTCCTGATCTGACCTTAGATGTTGCTGTGACGTAAAACAACAACAAACATTACATTCTTCTTTAATTTGTGTAAATAACCACGGACGTATCATGGCCGGAAGGCTAGTTCTCGGGTGCTTAAAAAAACTATCTATTTACCCAATTTAAAAAATAGGAAAAAAGTATATATATGATACAACTGATAGACAAATTGGATGATGGATGAGATGTTTGATTTATAAAATGCTTTCCCTTGGTGTGTGTGTGTGTGGGGGGGGGGGTGATACCTTCTATACATCAACCATCAGCTAGTTGACAGAGACTTGCTGGTGCAGAACGTGGCTGGCGCTCAGCGAGGCATTCTCACAGACGATGGCGAGATTTTCACGTGGTTCTCATTTGTAATGGTCGCGCTGGCTGGGTTCTCAAGGACCACACACATACCGCTACCCGCCTGCAACCTCCTGCGACAGGAACTTGGAATTTGTCCTGATATGACCTTAGATGTTGCTAGGACGTAAAACAACAACCAACAAAGAAACAAACCTCATACCCAAACAGGTGGACTGGTTTTTATTTGTTCTAGTCAATACGATGCAGTTGGTCTGCATTAACTGTTTTCTGTTGTTTTGTTGTTGTTTTACGTCCTAGCAACATCTGAGGTCATCAGGATGGGTACCGACTTGTGACAGTGTGCACTCATGGCGACTTTATAGTGCTGCCCCACTGGAAGACCAGGCCACCACCACGATGACCTGATATCCCACTCAGTCACATTATCCTGACACTGAGCCAATCAGTACTTGCCCTATCCTAATAATGCCGAGCGCCAGGCTAGGAAGCAACAAGTATACATTTTTAAGTCATTGGTTTGAATCGACCAGGGTTAGAACCCACGATTTACCAACACGGGAGACGGACGCTTCAACTCATTTGGCCATCCTGCCTAGTCTGTTGTAATTTACCGTTAAATGACACGTCAGTATAGATGAACTCTCATACCCAAACAGGTGGACTGGTTTTTATTTGTTCTAGTCAATACGATGCCTGGTCTGCATTAACTAAATAGGATTTTGACAAACCATGGAGACAATACTAAGCATTTATTGCACCATATGGGATGTGCTTGTCAAGCGCTGCTAGGATGAATGTTGATGTAAACTAATCCGGATTAAGGGATGTGAAATTGATTAAAAGCTCAGTAATTTTTATCCAATTCCTATTGAGTGGTCTATGTTTTCATATATTTCGCACGATTGATACAATAGCTAATTGAGGGTAAATTGTATGCTGATTATTTTGGTGTTCCATTGTATGTCACGCCATAATTTATTTGCACGTGAACTGATGGAATTATTTTTCTTTGTTTGGCATTGATCACAATTATGTCATTGTGTTTAATTAAGGTCTTTCAAAACAAAAGAAGAATATATAACATCATTTGTTATTTTATATTGAATTTGTTGGCAGGTTGGGGAAATTAAATTATTAAATAGCCACGAAGCTGCTTTGTTTTGGAAGTGCAACATCTACACTTTCCTGTGAGTTATATCTCTATATAAAATATATGATTAATGAGTGCACTAGTATGTAACTTGGATATGGTATTAAATCTTTGTGTGCTTTTTGTTTGTTTAATTTTTATTTTCATTGATGTTTTCATCAAACTACACAGCTTTCATAACAGGTTTCCTTCATTTTCCCACAGTGTGTAGATACTTTGTCATTTCCAAATACGATAAACTTAGGATATCAAATGTAATCTTAATCTTAGGACATCAATAAGAGACTTAATACAAATTAATATTTAAAAAAGAAATTTTGTTGACCTTTATCAGTGATATGTTAATGCAACATGCGCGTTGTTAGTACACCAGGAACCAGCGTTCATCTTCTCATTAGTTATTCATCACCTGACCTACTGGCTATTGCTGCCTTTTATACCGAATTATGCAACGAACATGAAAGGTGCTTGGTGCGGAGACATATTTACATGTTGTCATTAGTGGGTCTGTTTTTATATGCTCAAAGGATTCTGAAATAGTTCAGAGTAGTTTCCATTCATTAGGCCAAATAAAAATAATTAAATTGGTGATCATCCTTTTGAAATAAAAATGAGGGTCGGGCGGGCAATTTTTATTTTGTATTTTTTTATGTAGACGTAATACGTAACCAGACGCGATGTGCAAATGAGTTGAGTGTCCGCCCTCCGTTCTGGTAGGTCGTGGGATTCGAGCTCCTGGGTTCGAATCCTGGCCGAGTCAAACCAATGACTTAAAATTGATACGAAAGTTGAATTGCTGCTAGCCTGACACATTTTTAGCAGTTAAAAAACAACAGGGGCGTGCAATTTTTCAGGCACGTGTTGGGACTATAACCATTTTAGTTTTATTTGGCCTTATCACCAGATGACTATGACTAAAAGTGGCATTCCAACAAACTAGATTCATTCGGGGATGGGAATTACTAATATAATTTTGTGTTTAATGTGTTGTCCCCGATATGGTCTGTTGCGGATTGTGGTATGTGGGTCATTCTCTGAAACTGGGCCCACATATTTAGTTTCCACATTACAATGGTGATAATTTTGTTCTATTTTTGGTAGCAATTCAAATAGTTATTGTTGCCTATGTGTGTTGAATATGTTAGCAATACTACATGTCGGACCTTCTGCTGCTTTTCAAATGGCTGGAGGGAGGGGGACGTAGCTCAGACAGTAGAGATCTACCTATGAAGGTGTGGGTCATCCAATCGATCCTGCTCACTGGACCCATTTTCAGTTTTAGCTATTTTCCGTTTCAACCCGGCGGTTCACAACTGGTTCATCAAAGGCTGTGGTATGTGCTGTCCTGTCTGTGGGAAAATGCATATAAAAGACCACTTGCTGCTTATCGGAAAGAGTAGCCTATGTGGCGGCAGCGGGTTTCCTCCAAAGAAATATGTCAGAATGACCATATGTTTGATGTCCAATAGCTGATGATATGAAAATCAATGTGCTCTAGAGGTGTCGTTAAATGAAACAAGCTTTACTTTCCAACAGCTGGGGTGCATCCCACTGCTCCTCAGCCCGGGAACTTCCGGGCATCTTCTGAAATGACACTGAGGGCTATTCCACAGGTCCGTACTCGGTATTCGTACAGGGAACACAATGTGCATAGAATGAAATTGGTCAATATCCCAGGGATGAAAGATTTCCGTGATTTTTTTATATTTACTAATTAATGTTAAACAAACAATATATTGACATTATGACAGTAATTGATTAGTTCGAATCCCATTCATGCTTCCTTAAATGTTGCTAAAACATCAAACCTGAACAAGAAAAGGTTAGATATGAGCGATAATATAGTCACAACAAGGACAGTTGAAACCTGACGTCCGGAATTTCTCTGGATTTTTTTTACGATACCCTGACGGGGCGAATCCATGTTTTCAAGGAAATTCATGGTTAGCGCCAATGTTTTGGTCTTCTTCTTTTCGTTCGCCTTCAATTACAATTGGAGCCAAGTTCTCATAATAAAATTGACAGTCCTCTGTAGCACATCTGCAGCCCCGTACAGCTTCTCCTGCAAGTCAGTGGGAGCTGGCCATATCTCTTCCCTCAGTGAGTGATGGTTCAAGCAGTTCTGTAGGATATGCTCAGCAGTCTGATCTTCCTGTCCACAGGGGCAGAGGGCAGATGGTACTACACGGAAGTATCTGTGCAGGTGATTGTTAAGCCTGTTATGCCCAGTCCTAAGGCGGAAGATGATCACTTGATGTTGTCTTGACAGTTGATGGTAGCTGTCTCGTGATTCTGGTGATCTATGCAGAGACTTAATGATGGTCTTCATCTCCTTAAAGTCAACACTGTTTTGGTCTGATTTCCACGTTTTTTGTCAGAGACCACTTTCATCCCTTATGTACCAATTGGTATGACACACATTTATGAAATTCTACATGCTTTTATTCTGTATTAATGGAATGTTATCATCACTGCTCACAAACTGGACCAACATTATTCAGCCTATATGAAGCATTCAGTTAAGAAAAACACTTCGGGTAGGTTTGGCCTGTAAACTTGTAGGCTGACAAAACTGCATTTCCCTCTCTGCACACACAAGGCTGACATTTTGCACACGGTTATGCGTTTTAATCAGTTCAGCCCACTTGACTTGACTGCGTTAAGGAGGATACCTTTTTACATTTTGTTATTTGTACTGCTGAGAACCATGTTCATTCAATCCAGATGGTATTTGGCATAATGTCAGGGCACCGGTGTGATGTTTGTTTCTGTGTGTGGGACGGGGTCTTAATTAATTAAGGGTGCACGCCCGTCGACATCACGTGACTCACATTAGCCTGATTAGGACTAATGAGGGCTGTGATTATGCGCGTTAGTTGTGGGGGGGTTCGTGACCTAGTGGTCACTGGCTGCAGGACTGCAACATTGTTAAACGTCGCCGTTAAAACGGCCTGTTTTTGGTAGTTTTTGTTTGGGTTTTTTCCCCCCTCCTTCGTTCTTGCAGCTCTTCTACTTGTGGGGTGGTAAGGGGGCTGGGGTAGTCTTTGCGGTGGTGGCATGGTGTGGCGGTGGCCCGGAAGGTGGCAACATGTTCTTGGGGCCCACGATGCTGTGCCTCGACCGGAGAGCAAAGCGGGATCCGGTGTCGTTGGCAACAGGGCCATGGGCGGCGCGGCGCATTGGTCCTCCAGGCCCCCATCGCAGGGTGGGTGCTCCAGGGCCAACAGAGCTCCTGGACTGGGGGGATTATGCACGTTGGAAGGGAGTGTTATGCATAACTTATACCATTTTTCGTCGAAATTAAAACCGCATAGTCCGATGAAAGCATCACATTTTTTAAACCAACATACATAGCTAGATTTGATCCTAACTATCAGGGCTGTGATTACGCATGTTGGATGTTCGGCATAAATTAGGCTATTTATAGTCGAATTTAAAACTATATACTCCGATTAAAGCATAAAATTTCGAAATCAACACACATACATAGGTTTGATCCTAGATATCCAATGTATATATACTGGTGTATTTATTAAGCATTTGTTGCTGCATATACAATTAGATGGAAATATTATGTCAATTTGCCAGTACCAGCACACTTGCTATCCGGACCGCACTTCGTCCACACCTCTCTCTATCTCCTCTCTGCTGGCCATGCTCCTCCTTGATAATGTCTGAAAAGAGTTCCAGGAGAGGGAGCCCGCCAGCATTTCACTTTCTACTCTTACTCTGTCCGTGTCTTTGGTTCGCCGGCTGGTCACCATAGAGCAATTAGACACGGTCCTTTGACTCAACTCTCCTCATTTCTCTTTCCTATGCTCTACCCTTTTTCTTTTTTTTTCTCCCGGGCTTACTTCTCCCCCTGATCAAGGGAGTTGTTTGCTTGGGTGGGGCCCTGTACCTTATCGTTTCTCTCGCTTTGTTCTTGTTGCTGGAACCTGCTGGACCCACCTTTATCCATCCCTTCCTCCTGAACCCTTGCTGCTGTTACTCTGCTACCGCTCAACCAAAGTGATTCGGGGCCGCCCCAACACTTCGCCGTTTTGAATGTTGTAAAGACATCCTCAGCTTCTACAACCGTCCCACCTGAAGATTAATCTTGAACCAAAGATTGGACCGATTTATTGGGGCCTTTCTATATTGCTGCAGTTTTGCAGCCGGTAACTGTCGTAAGGTTACAACCCCCCCCCCCCCCCCCCCCAAAAAGCAAGTCAATTCAAAATAACCTCTTACTGCTGAAACCTATTGTGTTAGAATTTTGGCGTGCATGTGAAAATTAATGTTGCCGGTTTTCAATTCAATTATCTCCAAAGTTAGCCATTTAAATTTGATCAAGCAGCGGATAGTACTATTAGTAGTATCATTCAGTCCTGTTATCCCTCCTCAGCTTTATTTTACAGCAATGTAGGTGAGGAAGACTTATACAAACTTAGAAAGTACTGTAAACCCTATTATCCGAGGCTTCCCTTCCCTTCCCTTCCCTTCCCTTCCCTTTCCTTCCCTTTCCTTCCCTTCCCTTCCCTTCCAGACCGGATGACCGAATGAGTTAGAGCGTCCGTCCCCGGTGTTGGTAGATCATGGGTTCGAACCCTGGTCGAGTCAAACCATTGACTTAAAAATTGATACTTGTCACTTCCTAGCCAGGCGTTCGCCATTATTAGGATATGACAAGGACTGGTTAGCTCAGTGTCAGGATAATGTGACTGAGTGGGATATCAGGTCATGGTGCTGGTGGCTTGGTCTCCCAGTGGGGCAGCACTATAAAGTCGCCATGAGTGCGCACTGTCACAAGTCGGTACCCGTCCTAATATGACCTTAGATGTTGCTAGGATGTAAACCAACAACAAACAAACATCATTGTGAGACATCACGGAACCACTAATACTAGTAAACCCTGCCATACCCAGTCTCAGTCTAATGGTACCGGGCAACACCTTCCCCACTTAACATCAAACGGCCCATTGATCTTTCTGCAATATAAATATATTGTTCAAATATATATATCGAATAGTCATGCAAGGTATACATGATAAAATCAGAATTGAGTAGAGACTCGGCCAAAAGTTAAGACTATGCATTGCTTACGATTAAAAGTCGCCGTCCCTCTAGGCTGATATGTTTGTTTCTTTGTTTAACGAACCCCCACCCATCCCCAGCATAAAAAGTAAACATTGGGGAGTCTAGGCTGATATAACTCAGGGGAGTAAATAGGTAATGAACTTACTTCCTTACTACTAATACTAGCACACATAGAAAGGTAAAGCTTGTTTTTTTAACGATGCCTCTAAAGCACATTGACTTTTATCATCGGCTATTGGACATCAAGCATATGGTCATTCTGACATATTTCTTTGGAGGAAACCCACTACCGCCACATAGGCTACTCTTTCCGATAAGCAGTAATGGGTCTTTTATATGCACTTTCCCACATACAGGACAGCACATTCCACAGCATTTGATGAACCAGTTGTGGACCACTGGTTTAGCACACATAAATAAGACTAGTAGTACAGTAATATCTGTACGGTAATAGGCATCTTGTTATTCGGAGCGTGACATTGGTTTGTGCCTAAACTTGGTTGTATTTAACCGACGCGACCTAGACCGGAATTACTTCATAATAACACACATATATTTGATAATCTTCTGCAACTCAGCATATTTAAAGTGCACATGATTTAAAAGCTGCATAGTCCGATGAGAGCATTACATTTTCAAAACCAAAACATGTGCCCACATTTGACCCTGCATATCCAACTTGGATATTGATGTATTTATTACACATTTATTGTGGTAATGAAGGAATACTAAGCCAATTTAATAGAACTCGTCACTGTTGAAGCCTGTAATGTCCAACATCTCTTTTCTAATCTGGACCTAAAATATCCTTTTTATAGACTACATCACGGTTCCAGCGACGCGGTGCATTGTGGGATGCATCAGAGCAAAACAACCCCCCAGAAGCACATGGCACATGCTAATACACTGGGTGCAGCTATGAAATGTGCTAGTTTCAGCTCATCTCAGCTCTTGTTTGAAACATAGAATATCAACTAAAAAAATATATATAATAAATTAAGATATTAATCTTTTATCCAGCATTGCATTTACATCAATATAATCAGCACATCTTATGCCATGTGCATTTAGATTTAGAAAAATCTAGGCCCTCAGACTAGTGTTAGAGCCATAGCCAGAGTCAGTTTTACTTATTTTATTCATGTTTTTATTTATATCCACACCACCTAGGCACAAACCGCTTGGAACACATATAGAAAACATGTTTAACAAAAAGATTATATTAAAATAATAAGGTTAGGGTTTTGGATTTCTATTAATTTGGAATAAAACTGATGTTTTTCACTGCACGTATTGGCAAACTCAATGGCCGTACGCCTTTGCTTTGCTCCCAACGCCGTTTTCAGCGCATGCGCAGTCGGAACCGTGATGTAGTCTATTGTGTTGGAGTAAAGATCTATATAACGTTGAACTTGAAATTTCACACGGACACTTGACAGTGTCCCAGTTTAATCAAACTTCTAAGAGCGAATTAATGTACAGTGAAGCCCCATTATAACGCGACTGCTGGGGTCCATTAAAAGTCATCGTGAAAAAAGCGGGGGGTCGCATTATATCAGGGTTTAGTTTACTGAGTTACCTTTGAATTAAGGAATTCTGGGACCAAAGACTCACCGCGTTGTATCCGAAATCCCATTAAAACGGGGTTTCACTGTATATTTCCAGTCTGTGTTTCTGACATTTCATTAGGGCGGAATCTGTCCGCTTGTCTATTCCTGTTCTAGAGCCCACATAGTCTTGTACAATTTAAATTCAGGCTAAATAGGGTCTGTATAAATAATCCAACATTATAAGCCACGAGTTCCCTTACACAACATTATGTACATTGTTTTATTTTTGCAACAGAGAAGATAACCCTCCTGAATACACAACACACAGGTAGGCCTATCTATTACAGTGAGATAAAACCTGACACAGTGTCCGAATCGGTAGAGCGCAGGATTCTCGTGCGGAAGGTCAGGAGTTCGAATCCCGGCCGAGTGAAACCAATGACTTATAGAATTGATACTTGTAGTTTGATACTTGTAGCTTCCTAGCCTGGCGCTCGGCATTATTAGGATAGAGCAAGGACTGGTTAGCTCAGTATCAGGATAATGTGACTGAGTGGGATATCAGGTCATTGTACCAGTAGCCTGGTCTCCCAATGTCGTGGGGCAGCACTATGAAAGTCACCATGAGTGTGCACTGTCACAAGTCGGTATTCGTCCTGATCTTCCAACAGCTCGGGTACATCCCATAGGTGTTGCTAGGACGTGAACCCCCAACAAACAAATTACAGTGTCATAAATCCCCAAATACACACAGACGTCCAGTACAATGCCCTAAACCAGTGAAAGCACAGACTTCACCGTTACAATGCCATACATTTCCAAATACATCCATCGCTATTACAATGCAATAAACCCCTAAATACACACAGCGTCTACTACTAGTACAATGCCGTCATCCCCTGCATACACACAGGTCTCCATTACAAAGCCCTTGCTGCCTTCACATTGCCCCATTCACCGGACAGGCCTTCCCCGCCCCAGTGCCCTCAGCCCTAACCCCATCTTCTGGTTGAGGGACTCATTTTCTGCCCGACTACCCTCCACCACATGACCCACATGAACACCAACCAGGCCCCGATACCTCGCCTTACCAGTCAGAGGCATAAGGAAGGACTCCACTCGGTCCAGCTACTTCATGGGGGCCGCACACAACAAGTCCAATGATCAGTTCTGCTCTACTCCAACCGCCACCTGGGGCGTAATCGATGAATCAACTCGGGTCACCCGAGCCACTTTTTGGCGCATGCGCACATCCTACAGACTCGGGTTGAATAAACGAATACGCTCGGGGTGGAAAAATGGTGGCTTAATCTAAAACTTAATTTTGTTTTTGAATAACCGATATAAGTACAGCAAAATAGGATTTAAAGTATTTTATGATCGTAGACGCTGACAATCTGGGTTATTTTTTAAAAGAAGAATAAAATAACACTTAGGTCCTGTATGGGTATGTGTTATTCTGCAGGTACCAGCACACATGTGATGTCATAGCTCCTAGCAAATCCCAGCCAAGAGGTGGGTTACTCGGGTCGGGTTGTTTTGCACACGGCCCGTGTATTTCTCGACTCCACTTGTGGTGTTCGATTTGAAATTCTGACGACTCGGGTGACCCGAGTCGCCTGGGTCGTGTTAATCGATTACGGCCCTACAAGTTAGAGTCGGGCCTGTTACACAGTATCATGTATCATACATATGTACATACGTATGTACATACATACATACATACATACATACATACATACATACATACATACATACATACATACATACATACATACAAACATACATACATACATACATACATACATACATACATACATACATACATACATACATACAAACATACATGCATATGAGACTCTCAAAAGGTGCTAAGCAATATGGACAAAACTTTGTCCATTGTAATGATCAACATACTATCTGCTTATGCATTTGTTCAGGATAAACTGATTTGTTTTTTACATGATGTTTCATAATCCCAATAGAATACATATTGATTTGAAGCAAATATCCTTGTGATTTAAGTGTAACCATTTCTGTGCTGTTTTGTGTCAAGCGTTTTACTTACTTATGCCATAAGTAAAAAAAGAAGGGTTATCACCTTTTGAGACAGGCTCATTATATATACATACACACACTGCAAATATATGCATACAGCCATAAATAATATAGAGTATAGCTTACAAAGTGCTACCATTAAAGACCCTATAATACTAAGACGGCTCACTCCCGCTCACTCCCTATCTCTCCCATGGTAATGTAAATTTCACAGTGCCACCTTGAGGTGGGTTTGATCAGCCCAGCTGCTGGTTGGTGTTTCACATGTAAACACATACAATTATATTATACATGAGATAGGGAAGTATGAATACACATCAATATGAAATTGCTATGAACAAATACACATCAGCATCAGCATCATCATCAGCATTGCCATCATCACACATCTGTCACATTCATATATAACATTTATACATATAATATAGCACCTGTTTAACCAAGAGACAGCCAGTGCACCAAGTGGTGGGTTTGATCATTTTGATTACACAGTACAGGCTGAGTGAGCCATCTTCGTATTATAGGGTCTTTGCTACAATAAAGTATGCATGAGCGGTGGGAGTGGGCTATGACCACCGAAGGGCTATGCGGATGTGCTGAAGATGTACACATATTAAAACACAGCGTTGGAAGTTGTGTGCCTTTTACCATCAATGTTTAACTGCGTTGTGGGAGTGGGGATACAGTAGTATTGATTCAACGATGGTGCTGGTAAAGATGTGTGAATCGGCTTTTACTATACTCTTAATTCTAAAGGAAAGTGTACATGAAATGCAGTTTTGAATGTTTTCGTGTCGGAAGTATTTAAAGTTGCAGTCTGATGAAAACAGCGAATTTTCACAACCAAAGCAATATCTAAATTTTGATTATGTATGTATGTATGTATGTATGTATGTATGTATGTATGTATGTATGTATGTATGTATGTATGTATGTATGTACAAATCTGTGCAGCTTCCGGATTGCAAGGGTAAATACGGAAATATGGTTTCTCAGCCATTGTTCCGGAAATTGGTGTATTTTTGATCACACTAAAAGTTCCCGGCTTTCGCTGGCTTTTCCTTCGTTTCCCTGGCTTTCGCTGGCTTTTCCTTCGTTTTCTGGTTTTCATTGTAAATGTGTTACTGAAAGTCATTCAAGAATACGGAAAAAAGCTTTGACAAAACGAAATCTGCGAGATCGGGTGCACATGTCTGTGTATGTATGTGTGCGTCCTCGTGTCTGTCTGTGTCAATGTGTGTCAGAGTGTGTATGTCTTTGTCTGCCATTATGTTTATGTATGTGTCTAGTCTGCGTGTCTGTGTGTATGCCAATATGTGTGCACTATGTCTGTGTGCATATGTCTGTGTGAGTATATATATACTGGTGCACTTATCAAACATTTGTCACAACATATAGACTGGAATACTGAGGTAATTTAAATTTTAATAGAACCTGATACTGCAGAAGCCTATGCCTATAGTGTTTTGGCACGCTTGCCGAAATTAATTTAGGATATTTGTAATTCAAATATCTCAAAAGTTAGCCATTTATATTCAAAGTTACTTCAAAGTAAAGTAAGCTAGATAATATAATGATCAACCTAATATATTTAGCTCATAAAATGACAGAAACTCGAAACCATCGGACTATGCAACTTTAATTAAAGATATAAATGTACTGCAAATACAATACACATATTCCTAGTTCTGCTGGTCCCTTAGGAAGGATTGAAGCTGTGACTGGGTTACAACTTCTTCAGCTTACTTACCGGAAGTTGGGCTGGGAGTCCCTCCCGTCCCTATCCCACACTATAGAAACTATGGCCGTAATTGATTAACACGACCCGGGCGACTCGGGTCACCCGAGTCATCAGAATTTCAAATCGAACACCGCGAGTGGAGTCGACAAATACACGTGCCATGTGCAAAACGACTCGACCCCAGGAACCCACCTCTTGGCTGGGGGTGGCTAGGAGCAATGACATCACATTTGCACTGGTACCGTCCTACAGGATAACATCTACCAGTACCAGTCGTACATGGATTTTTTTTGGTACTAACCTAGATTAATGAAATGGATATATAACTAAACTATGCCATCATAAAATACTTTAAATCCTATTTTGCTGTAGTTATATCGGTTATTAAAAAAAAAAAAAAAAAAAAAAAAAAAAGGTTTTGGATTAAGCCACCATTTTTTGCACCCAGAGCGTGGAGACGCGTATTCGATTATTCGACCCGAGTCTGTAGAATGTGCGCATGCGCCAAAAAGTGGCTTGGGTGACCCGAGTTGATTAATCGATTACGCCCTATACTTTAAACTCCCCTATTTCGAGGTAGTACGGTGTGTCTGAGCTCTTATCTGGAGAGGGTTCCGCATACCTGCCTCACCTGCCAAGTCCTACTTGTGGTTGGGTTATTTTGGAGCGCTCTTGCGATAAGTGGACCAAATTGCTATAAGTAACTAGACTAACCTGGCGAAGTCGTTAATAATTGATTTTCTAAAAATAAATGTTTATACCCCATTCACAACATCGCCTATTATTTGACGGCTCTGTGAATCTCAAAACTTACTTTTCACTCTTCTAGAGGGCTTCACTATGGCAACATGGAGTGGTTGGTTGGTTATTTGGTAGGTTGGTTGGTTGGTTTGTTGTTTGGTTGGTTGGTTGGTTGGTTGGTTGGTAGTTTTACACCCTGGCAACATCTAAGGTCATCTTGTGACAGTGCGCACTCATGACACTTTATAATGCTGACCTACTGGGAGACCAGGCCACCGGCACCATGACCTGATATCCCATCCAGTCACATTATCCTGACACTGAGCCAATCAGTCCTTACCCTATCCTAATAATGCCGAGCGCCATGCTAGGAAGCGACAACTATCAATTTTTAAGTCATTGGTTTGACTCGACCATAGTTAGAACCCATGGGCTCGAATCCCACGATCTACCAAAACGGGAGACAGACGCTCAACTTATTCGGCCGTCCCGTCTGGTCCGTGCTATATAATTATAAGGTGAAGCATAGCTACAGGTGTGGCGTCATGTTCTACGAATGAACGAATGCAGGTCGTGTCCTCAACAGGTTAAATAGGCTTCCAACGATTGTGTCGCCTATTATCACCGCTAGCTATCTAACTGCTGTGTATCAAAGAGTTCTAAGCATACACGCCGTACTGATAAGTAGATAGGATTACTAGATTATAATTCACACTGCTAACCAACATGAACACGCCATACTCGTCTAGAGCATTGTGGGGGTGGGGGTGGGAGTCATGAGGTCATGATTGATTTATTTGGTAGAAATAACAAAGTTACGACGCACTTTGATTCCTAGATTCCAGGATCCAAATTAAAGTTACAAATAAAAACGCACTGACCTTTGGGGGGGGGGGGGGTGGTAAGAAAGGATTAGCAGCTATTACTAGATTATATTTCGAGTAGTACATATTGATCTAGGCTGCCGTCATTTCCTTAAAGCTCTATAGTCTAATGAAAGCATCAGATTCTTAATATCCATCTTAAATACTGGAGCACTTAATCATGTGTTGCTGCATAGAAGGGAATACTTGTTGTAGTTTCAATTACATTTGCTTGGCTAGAAAGTATTATATATATAATATATATCATGCGAATGTAGTAATACATACATGCATACATACATACATACATACATACATACATACATACATACATACATACATACATACATACATACATACATACATATATACATCATACCTGCCAACTATTACGATTTTGGCGGAATAATTACGATTTTTTAATTCTCATTCCGCCCTACGAATTATAAGCATATTATTCCGCTTTTTCAAAATCAAATTCGAAAAAAAATCCGGCCCGCATCCCCCATTGGGCTGAAAACTGGTAATAATTTCTTTAATAATGTGCCTAAAATGTCTCTGAAAATGCACCATTTTTTATGTATTTTTCAAATTTTTCCGGGGGGGCATGCCCCCGGACCACCCGAGAACACTTGCGCGCCTCGCTTCGCTCGGATGGATTTCTATTATTTGGATTTTCGTTTAACAAAAATTGCCAGGTATGATACATACACACATACATACATACATACATACATACATACATACATACATACATACATACATACATACATACATACATACATACATATAGATACATGCACATACATACATACATACATACATACATACATACATACATATGTACGTACGTACATACATACATACATACATACATACATACATACATACATACATACATTACATACATTACATACATACATTACATACATACATATTGTGTTTACTATCACCAAATTAATTATGTGCTCAGTGATACTTGGCGATCAATGTTAGTGTTGCCCCTCATAAATAAACCTCTGCTAAATCTGTAAAGGGTTTGTGACTCTACCAACCTTGACCAACCCTCCACCTGGCGTATGACAACATAAAGTTCTACGTCAGCGTACACTTACACGCCTGTAAAGTATAATAGCCCACCATCGCGCTTGGCTCGCTGAGGTGATTTCATTCATGGCTGGTTCTCCACAAAGGAAAATGTCACAAACGGGCATAGACTTAAAGCAGCATAGTCTGTTGAAAGTGTCAGGTTTAAAAAAAAAAAAAAAAAATCTGACCTAGATTTGATCCTAGATGTCCAATTTAGATACTTAGAATAGGTACCTGGAGCGGCATGAAAAAGTGCAGGAATGGTGCTTTTTTTTTTTATCAATATTCACATGCTTATAACTATTTCTGTATGTATTTGATTTTGATGAAATTGCTTATATCCTAGAAGATCAACATTTGTTCTATCCAAGGGTGTTGTTGGCTTTAATATATAGTAAGTTTTTATTTAAGTAAAATACATTTGTATAATGAGTGTATTTAGATAATATTCCTTCATTACTGGTGTAAATGAAAACGACTCTGAAACCGGGGTATCTTTAATGGGCTTGCATTTCCTTACTACATCATAGAAGGTCGTGGATGGTACCAAAAGAAGCGCAATGACCTCAGCTTTCTATCGATATAGGATTGCCCCAGGCCAAAGTGGTTAATCAGGTCAAATTCTATAATTTAAATTTTGAAAGTTCAAAACCCATCTGCTGAATACAAAATTATTTAAAACCTAATAAGATTTGGTCTGGATAGATATGCAATTTGATTCCCTTTCCAATGATACCAATCTTACTACAGTGCTAGTTAGTGTAAGGAGCCGCAGACAGAATATTGACACCAACTTGTTTGGGCCATTGCTGACCACACTAGTTTCACAATGATAACACTCATTATTGAGATATATTGCAGAATATATAATCTAATATTGAACGAAATTTGGGGAAGATCCAACCATTGCTCTAGGCACAGTGAATATGTAAAGATGTATTTAATTCGTTATCTTTTGTTTCAGACACTTTTAATTTGCATTTGCAATCAAGATGCAGTTTTTGATATCTTTAGCTAAATTATTGTTATAGCTAATATGCATTAGTTCCACATGCCATGTGTGCAAAATCTGAAGAAGATCCACCTATTGGATGTGCCACAGTGAGTGTTCAAATCTTGATGAACAAATTTATATCTTTTGTTTTGTGCACTTTTCCTTTGTATGTGCAATCAAAATGAACTTTTATATTTCTAGACAGAATATTAATAGGATAATGTGTATTACCTCGCGCGTGGGGGAGGGGGATGAGACATGGTGCGTGTAGACAGGAAAGGTGCACCAGTACTAGAACCTAGCAGGGGAGAATGTGTTGCAATTCACACCTGGGTGCGGAATCTCAACTGCAGTGTTCACACTTGTTGGCACTTGTGGGGTACCCTGCGTGCCAGCGATTAGAAAGAACTCAGTGGTGTGTATTTGTGTGGTGCATATTCCAGTGGAAGTAGGCAGAGCACAAAGCAGGTGTCGTATTCAAAGGATAACTGTACCCAGACCAATGTTGTTCTGATATATATATTAGCATGAGTCTTGAGCCTTGTTCACACGGGCAAAATGTGAGGCGAATCAGGCAAATCGAATCAGGTGAGGCGAATTAGCGCCCGTTCACACGGGCAGTACTGAGGCCGGAAATCGAATGCTGCGCATGAGCAAGTCCAGGCTAACCAGCGCGATTTTGGGTTCGACGATGCTGGCACCAGAGAGTGTGGGTTCGACCTAGATATGTAATTACTGAATCGTATTGGTTTGGAACGGTCAAAACTTCTGCTGGGCAGTGAAACCATACAAATAAATGATGAAAAAAATATCTGTGCTTAGATAGCGGTTTCATTAATTAAATTATATAATATGCGCTTTTGATCGACCGGAAAGTCAACAACCTGAGGTGTCGACTGCGCATGCGTGTGAGGTGCTTAATCCGCCTCAGAGCGTCCACACGGGCAAAATTATCCGCATCACAGGAATCGATTCACGTAGACTACCTCGCTGAGGTGGTCTACACGATGCGCATCACGTGAGTCGAATCAGCCCTAATCCGCCTCAGACGTGCGTTCACACGCGAAATGTGAGGCGAACTAGGCAAGTCGCTTTCTACGAATCGATTTACATTGCCCGTGTGAACACGGCTTTGTATTGAAGCATTGAATGGGCTGGGCTGGGCTGGGCTGGGCTGGGCTGGGCTGGCTTACATGAACACCTGTACTATTTATCCGTAACCACCTACCACAACAACCAATCACGCCCGCCCATCCACACCCACTCAATCACACTCAAAATCACACCCGCTCAATCACACTCCCCCCAGGGTAACCAGTGATGTCGACGTGTCCATTACGGCTGCAGTTGCCCACTGCCCGCAATACATGTTGTATTAGTTCCCCCTCCCCTGCTCTCTTCCCCCCCCCCCCCCCCCCCCCCCCAGTTTTGAAGTTGGACACGCGAGCACATAATGGAGTGCATTTTCTCGTGTTTCGGGTCTCACGTGCGCATGCGCATTCACTCATACAACACCACGGCCGTAATCGATTAACACGACCCGGGCCACTCGGGTCACCCGAGTCGTCCGAATTTTATATATTTTTTGTTGTAAATATTTTATTCATCTGAATACATATTTTGTCAGCGCCGGGGCACTGGTCTTCCAGCCGTTGGAGTGATCATGTGTTGCATTGTGTGGAAGTGGAATGTGTTGCATTGTGTGCAGCACAACCCATTCTGAACATAAAAAGAAAGTGGGGGAGCAGCCTATGCTGCATAGTGTACAGCATAGGTACTCAACTTAGTGCAAGGTATATATGCATCAAGATAGAGTGTGCAGTAATTTACACTAGTGGTTAAATCATATGCTGTGTTTGTGTATATATATCAGTTAGATCTGGTTTTAATAACGGTTAGTCTTTTAATACTATAATAGTGCCATGTTGTGCATGTTTATATTGTGTGCATTGCTGGTTGAAGATTTAGTTATTCAGTGGTGGTAATGGGTCTCGAGTAGTGGTAGTGGGTCTCAAGTCATTGAGTTATAATAGTTGTTTGTCAAATGTGGGTGGGGGGTGGGGGGAAGGGGTCCATGGGCAGGGGGCGGACACGCAGGGAGAGAGCAGGCCCGAGAGAGGGCGAAGTCAATTAGTCGTTCAGCAGGTCGTATTATATATTTGCAGCGCCAGGTTTTGGGCCTGAATAACTATGTGAGATCTGTATGCATTTTTAAAGGCAAGGATCGAACCTGCTTCTGGTTTTGGTTGGGAGTTCATTCCACATGACACTTCCTTTGTAAATCGGAGCTCTGATTAACTTATTTGTATTAGGGTTGGGCACCCGGAGCAGAGTTGATATCCCCCTTCTCGTTACCCTGGTTGTGCAATCTATGTATTTGTCATCACTTGCACGTTTATACATCAACATCCCTAGGTGTAGGTTCCTCCAGAGTGTCCATCCCTGCTCTGCTATCCATTTCAACCACACTTAGTATCTGGCCTTGGAATACTGTTCTGAGGGCTCTGTTTTGCGTTCTTTGTAATTTGGTCTATTGCTGCTTCGTTAGTAATTGATAGATGATATCATTGTAGTCTATAATTGGTAATATTGTTGACTTGTACAGGTGCAGTGCAGTATTCTCACTTACGTAGGTCCTTATTTTTCTGAATGTGTTCGAAGACGAACACCGCGAGTGGAGTCGAGAAATACACGTGCCGTGTGCAAAACGACCCGACCCCAGTAACCCACCTGTTGGCTGGGGTTTGCTAGGAGCGATGACATCACATTTGTGCTGGTACCTGTAGGATAATAGCTACCAGTACAAGTCCTATGTGTTGTTTTAATGCATTTAAAAAAAATAACCCAGATTGTCAGCTTCTACAATCATAAAACACTTTAAATCTTATTTTGCTGTACTTATATTGGTTATTGAAAAAAGAAGTTTTAGATTAAGCCACCATTTTTTTCACCCCAAGCGTATTCGTTTATTCAACCCGAGTCTGTAGGATGTGCGCATGCGCCAAACAGTGGCTCAGGTGACCCGAGTTGATTAATCGAGTATGCCCCCTGTGTAGCGTGGGATCGGCACACAGGGGTGGAGGAATGAATGAATGAATGGACGAACGCCAGTGGGCGGCCAACCACTGCACTTATCAGGATGTTACCTCGGTGAGCTGTTATAGACAATTTCCACCACCAGCCTGCCCTCTGATGTCGGTGGATGAGATAACGTGGGTAGCACTAGCAGCTTACATTGCAAAGCATGCTCTCTGGAAAAAAAGTCTTAAGCTGTGTTCACACACGCACTTTAAAGCGACTCATATAAATCAACTTGCCTAGTTCGGCGCACATTCGCCGTGTGAACGCGATGCTGCATCGGTTTAGGGCTGAATCGACTCGTATAAATCGGTTCATGGAAACCACATCCCTGAGGTAGTTTATATGAATCGATACAGCTGGTTCCCGGGCGGTGACAGTGTAAAATAGGGGTGCTCGCCTGCTACAGGCTCAGCTGTAACTATACACTGGTGCCCGGCAGTGTTAGGGACCGATTAGGCCGAAATCTATTAAATGCGATCATATTTATCAGAATTACATACTCAAATAATGAAATTTCATTAAATTAACCCTAAATTCCAAGCGATATTAACGTAGCCGCTACATCGGCGTCGTTATTCATATTGTCGAATTGAGAATGTAAACTAAACAAATAGCGGTGCTCGCCGGCTACAGGCTCCGCTGTAACTATACACTGGTGCCCGGCAGTGTTAGGGACCGATTAGGCCAAAATCTATTGAATGTGATCATATTTAACAGAATTACATACTCAAATAATGAAATTTCATTAAATTAACCCTAAATTCCAAGCGATATTAACATAGCCGCTACATCGGCGTCGTTATTCATATTGTTGAATCGACGAATGTAAACTAAACAAATAGCAGTGCTCGCCGGCTACAGGCTCACCATTAAGGCTGCTGGTTCCCGGCAGCCGAAACACTTTCAAATTCGGTGTGTGTGTGAACACGCCACTAAATCGATTCATCTATTTCGACTTGTCTAAGTCGACATAAAGTTGTGTGTGTGAACACAGCTTTAGAAACGTTTTTCACCACCAACCTGCCTTCTGACGTTGTTAGTGGAAGGGCTCATGTTGTCAGTAGCAGTTCACTGCGCATGATCTGCGGAAAATGACTATTCCCGCCCTCCTTATATGGGCTTTTATTACACACGCGTTACATTGATAGAGTGTCTGCCCTCTGCGCTTCAAATGTACGAGTTACCAGAATATAGTTCCAGAACAAATATCAAAATAACTTTAACTGTGCAATAAAAACTGAGACACAATTTTACATCCTGCTAGGCATAGTAATTATCCTTGTAGGTGGGCAGATGATTTAATTTAAAATAGGCCTCAGCCAGAAGCTGAGATTTTGGGGGGTTGGGGGTGAGGCATTTGAAATTACTCCGCTCACCCATTTACTAATGGTTTAGAATATTACATATGCCTAGGGAGTAGGAGTGTGTAAAAGTGTGTCTCTTGATTGTAGTATGGGTCTGACACCGCATTTTGGGGACCATGTGTTTATTCGCTCCTCATACCCACAAATTAAATCAACAGGCCTCAACAATCGTGTATTGGTAACAGCTTACTATAAATATCCTATGTGATTACATGCGTGCAGTCATTCATTGTGCAACTGCATGTTGCACCTCATTCCTCGCTTTCGCGCCTCTCTCCCCTGATGATTTTTTTGTGGACTGAAAAAAAAAAGTTTTTTCTCTCTCATATATATTTGTTTAATTTAGACATGAAATGTTTCCAGTGCTTTCTCTAGCAACTTGTAGCTTACTGTCGGCACTTGTACAGTGGGGTTGGCATTTGCTGAGTGCAAAACGACACGTACAGCCATGCTAAATCCCAGGTTGTTCCCAATTGAGCAGGTCTCAATCTAGATAAAAGATCCACCCCGTACTTCCAGTACAAGGGTGAATGACAATGTAGTCTAAATACGGGCAAAAATAGCTTTAGTATGGAACAGGAAGTAGAATGCCTGGCACCAGTGTCAAATGGTAACTTATATCAGCACAGAGTTGGTGAAGTGGGAGAGAATGCAAAAAGACAAGATGGCGGCCAGAGAACACCATCGATTTCACTTTTAAATTGCATTAAAGAATATGTTTTATTATATTTTCCAACTCAAAAGTAGCGGGTAAATATGAAGACGTACATAAAGAATATATTGTGCTTCTTAAATTACGAATTTACCAGCTCAGTTAATTTCCCCAGCATGTCGAAATTCTTCGTCAGCTTTTCTAATGGGTTGGTTTTCACCCCTGTACTGTAAGTACGGTGAATCTTTTATCTAGTCTCAATCTAACATTCAGTAAATGTATATACATGAGCTAGCGTGCCAACAGGTATTGTGGGAGAAGGGCTGCGTGTGAAATTATGTTTCCCTTTTTCTTTTCCTTTTTTTTCTGGTGAAAGTGGCATATGTGTTGTTTAAAAAGATTATATTCTTCATTTTGTCTTAGTTCAAGTAGATTATTATTAGGTTGACAATTATAACGTGCTCTACTTTTGTTCAGAGTGACTTTTATGATCATTGATTAATGTTGGAAATATTTTAAGCGCAAACATGAAAAATAATTTGGATATATGGACACCAGTTGAAGCTAAGTATAACCGGCCATTTTTAGTTAACTAGGTCATATCGCCACCTGTCAAAGCTAGTTTTAATGTTCTTGGGACAAAACCTCAAACAAATGATGTAAGTACACTGCTATCTTAAGCCGTGTTTACACGGGGAATTGTAAAGCGAATTAGACAAAGCGAATTATATGAAGCGAATTAGTGGCGCGTCTACACACAGAGCGGTTTAAGGCGGAAATCGATATCTGCGCATGAGCAAGTCCATACGAACCAGTGCTTAAGCTAGTTCGCTTCATATAAACCACCTCGCGAGGTGGTGTACATAAAGTGAATCATATGAAGCGAATCAGCCCTAATCCGCCTCAGAGTCGCGTTTACACGGCGAATGTGAGGCGAACTAGGCAAGGCGATTTATATGAAGCGACTTAACTCGCCCGTGTAAACACGGCTTAAGCTTAGGTATAGATATAATCAAATCTAGGTGGATACTTTGGTTTTGAAAATGTTGTGTTTTCATTAGATTGTGCAACGTTAAAGAGAAAGTTGCTGCTTATGTGAAGACTCAATAATACAAGTATGTACACATGTATGTTCAAGGTAAGCCTCCACTCAACCCCAACATAACTAAGTGCATATTCTGGTACCTGGGCAGAGATAGATTAAGATTAAGGCGCTAGCAACCTGTAACTGTAAGGACAGTTAGCTCGAACCCTGGTCGAGTCAAACCAATGACTTAAAAATGTATACTTGTCATTTCCTAGCCAGGCACTCGGCATTATTAAGATAGGGAAAGGACTGGTTGGCTCAGTGTCAGGATAATGTGAGTGAGTGGAATATCAGGTCATGGTGCTGGTGGCCTGGTCTCCCAGTGGGGCAGCACTATAAAGTCGCCATGAGTGCGCACTGTCACAAGTCGGTACCTGTCCTGATATGACCTTAGATGTTGCTAGGACGTAAAACAACAACAAACAAACACTATATTTAATGTAGTAATCACATTAATCCGTTAACCACTATTTTAGGTTCCAAATTAATCTCAATCTTTTGAGGCCAGCTTGTAATATTGAATACATTAACCAATATTTTAGGTTCCAAATTAATCTTAGTCTTTGAAGCCAGTTAGCAATGTTTAATGTGGTGAACACATTAATACATTAACCAATATTTTAGGTTCCAAATTAATCTTAGTCTTTGAAGCCAGTTAGCAATGTTTAATGAGGTGAAAACATTAATACATTGACCAATATGTTAGGTTCCAAATTAATTTCTGAGGCCATTTATTGAGTTAGTGATATTGAATGTGGTGAACCAATAATTTAGGTTACAAATTATTGTTTTTTAATGGGATGCACATAACAAGATGCATAGAACTCCCGATTCATCCTATCAATTCTCACTCAGTATACAGCGTGCCTTGTTGCTTTTCATATGTTCTTACCTTGTTCATTACGCATACATGTAAAACTATTTTTTTCTTATTATTTCAGGTGAGGCCAATTTAGATGAACATCCAGTGAAGAGCTAACGGACACCATGTGGGTTGGGCACACTGGAAGCAAAGGAATTAAAACCAAGTTTCCTTTCAGCGTGAATTGAAGAGAATCTTTGCTTCCTTCGATTTCACGTCTAAAAGGTTTCTATTAGTATTAGTGCAGTTTAAGTGAGATTGGTGTTCTGAATAGTTGAGGCTTGTTTATTTATAGTGAGCTACATCTGGAAGCCATGACAGGCCAGTCGGTCTAACTAAGCGTTAGCACGTTTTTTGACAGAGGGTAAAATGGGTAAAATTCCGTACTCTTCAATTTGTTGAGGGTATGGCTCTGTACCCTCAAATTGTTGGGATAATTGTTTTTAATTATTAAAGGTTCTTCAAGGAGCCAGAGACAACAAAGCCTCCAGATACCACCACCCACACCCCCACCCCATTCTGCGTAAACTCAAATTATTTTCTGGCGGGCGGAAACCCTGATTATGGCTTCCAAGCCAAAGGGACAGGTAACGCGCCATGATCTAAACATGAACATATCTCGATGTGCTATACATGTATATTGCAATATATGTATGTATGGTGAGACCTAGATAACAGATTCACCCGGTACTTGTAGTACATGGGTGAAGGACAACATACTGTAAATACGGGCGAAAATAGCTTTAGTATGGAACCTGAACTAGAAACTGTGGCTCCAGTATCAAATGGCTACTTATATCGGCACAGATTTGGTGAAATGGGAGAGAATGCAAAAAGACAAGATGGTGGCCAGAGAACTCCGTCGATTTCACTTTTTAATCTGATTAAACTAGATATTATATTATATTATATTTTTCAACTCAAAGGTAGCGGGCTATCAATAAGATATATGTAAAGAATAAATGTTGCTTCTTAGATTGTGAAATTAGGCTCTCAATTTATTTACCCGTTTTTTTCGACAGCTTTTACATAGGGTTGGTTTGCACCCCTACTGCAGCAGTACGGGTGAATCTTGTCTCTAGGTGAGACCTAGAGGGGAGCCAGTAGGGTGCCCCCCCCCCCCCCCCTCCGCCCCGCGCGCTCGGGCGTGTGGGCAGTGTAATCAGTGGCTTGACCAATTATGTGAGTAGAGGGATTACCCTTGTGCCGCTGTTGACCTAGGATCCTTGGGTATATAGGCTCAAACCGGACGTTCTCACTGCCACTGCACCACCAGTGAACACATTATTATATATTTGTTTCATTGCATAAAGACATATAAGCCATATATACATCATACCTTATATATTATATCTCATACATTATATACCTCATACTCATTACTTAGTGCATTGTGTACACTTTAATTTAAGAATTTACTTCATTCTTCAATTTACTATATAAACCATGTAAAACAAAATTGTGTAATACCTATATTATACCTGTAAGTGTAACACTTACAGTGCTACATCACTGACAAAAGATATATGTGAATTAAATTCATTTACAAAAAATTCCAGGGCTTGAATGACAGTGGGAGAGCCCGTAGTACAGGTGGAGGCCGAAGGTGGCGCCACCAGTAGCAGCTAGTAGATATAGGAGGTGAATACATCGAGGACAATGGTTGGCAGGTAATGCATAGAAGAATAATAATAATACTAGTAATAATAATTCCCTTCCGCGCCTTTATACTCGCATAATGCTTATACATCACATAAACATGTTGTATGCAAATATAAATAATTAATATCATCTTCCCATTATTGTGTAGTCCTGACTTGGCGGGATAGCTCCCCTGTCTTTCAGTCAGTTAATTCCGAATATATAGATGCTAAATGCAAATGTTCATCCTACAGTATGCGTAATTCGCAGTTTAACCTCAGGTCTATGACCTTCTGCCTCCATGTAGTCTGTCTATAGTGAAGGGGGCACGTCCGGTCGAAGCAATTAACATTTCTGGCTGAGGAGAATTTAAAACCAACTGAGCAGTGCTAAGTGCACGAGCGGCTCGTGAGGTAGGCCCTGAGTAGGCTGTTGTGCAGAAGGAAACAAATGGGCTTGGGTTAGAGAGTGGGTCTTGAACTTCTGAAACAGTGAAAGTGTCTAACTAGGTAGCGGTATTGTTAGCACTTCGGCGTGCATATTTGCCAATACTTCTCTTGCCAACTCTGATTCGTCCCCCCCCCCCCCTCCACAACACACCTTTTCCAGCTCCAATTCTTTTCTTCATTTATTGTCAAACTGTGCTTGGAGTTCACTCATCTGATCTTTTTGAATCAAAATAGTCTATGTTTAGTATTTGATTGATTTAAGTTTTTAAGTTTTTTGTTTTTACTGGTGTGACTTCAAGCTGCCTAGTCCGACGAAAGCATAATATTTGTGCAACATGTACTTATCACTACTATTACTAACTACTAACTACTAGTAGTAGATTGACCAGGTGCGGTGGCCGAATCGGTAGAGCACAGGCCTCGCGTGTGGAAGATCGGGAGGTCGCGAGTTCGTTTCCCGGTCGAGTCAAACCAATGACTTAAAAATTTATACTTGTCGCTTCCTAGCCTGCTGCTCGGCATTATTAGGATAGGGCAAGGGCTGGTTAGCTTGGTGTCAGGATAATGCGACTGAGAGGGATATCCAGTCATGGTGCCGGCAGCCTGATTTCCCAGTGGGGCAGCACTATAAAATCGCCATGAGTGCGTACTGTCACAAGTCAGTACCTGTCCTGATATGACCTTAGATATTGCTAGGACGTAAAACAACAACAAACAAACAGTAGTAGATTTGATCCGACAGAATACAAAGTCAATTTAATAGAATCTCTTACTGCTGAAGTCTGTGGTGTCAGAATATTGATTTGCCTACAAACATTGAATTGGCATGTTTTCACTTTAATTATTACTATTATGCATTTAATATAAAAATTACCTGAAACTAAAATAATATAGATTATATGATCAATCTAAAATATATATTATATGTAATCTCTTTTTTAAAGAGCAACCCCCCCCCAGAAAAACCCACTCTGTAACCTTAAATTGGGACTCCCAGCCAGAATACATTCAACAAATATTTGTGTGAACTACTACAAAATAAAACACGTTTTCTGCTGAGGGTTTTGCACGACTGTATTCGATGTTTTTACCATGAATATCGAAAACTAGATGGGATTGATGGTTTAAGATATAATAAGAGACCTCTACTTTGATGCTGTAATCAACTTACTTTCCAATAATGCCGGACATGTCAATTCGCAATGGGAAGCAACATTTTGCTATAGGAGTAATACATCTTACAAAAAAGATGTCGCAATCTTAAGCAAACAGTGCATGCGCTTCTTACCACAATTTAGATTTTCGCAACATCTTGATTCCCCCACTGGTGTTGCAGTTTCCGGGGCACACCAGTTTGCGAGGGCACATCGCTTCTGCGCATGCGTAAAAATCGAACAGCATCGTCACTAACCTTATAAATTTAATATAATGTTTTTGATAAAGATGTTTTCTATATATGTGTACCAAGCGATTTGTTTCTAGGTGGTGTGGTTTTAGAGATATTTCACTTTTGCTGTATTTTCTGTATGCAGATTGCTCACGACCATTGACAATGCCTTGAGTTTGACAGTACGTGCAGTGCAAAACATTAGTTTTATTCAAAATTAATAGAAATCAAGAACCCCAACCTTATAAATTTAATATAATCTTTTTGGTAAAGATGTTTTCTATATGTGTACCAAGCGGTTTGTTTCTAGGTGGTGTAATTTGAGAGATTTTTGACTTTTTCTGTATGAAGATCACTCACGGGCATTGACAATGCATTTGAATGGATGTGTCCCTCGCAAACTGGTGTGCCGCGGAAACTGCAACACCGGAGTTGTGGGAAGAAGAATGTGCGTTCCTATCGTAAGTCGCCGACATGCCGCTAGGGGTGCCGGGGGGGGGGGGGGGGGGAGGTCAGCCCAGGGCGGCCTCTGTCGGTTTGTTTTGACATCTGCCTCTGCTGGCGGCCATTTTGGGAAAGTACGTCAATTAGTTACTGCTGCCCTGTGGCGCTAGGTAGACACACCGCCGAATGATAGGGGGCGCGGGCGCTGATGGGCGCCTGGTGCCCTTTGGGTGACTGCTGCTGTATTCTGTAGCCCGAGTGCTGTGTTTACGGTTTGCGGGGTGGGACCAGTGTAGCGGCCGTGTGGCGCCCCCTGGCGACATGTGCTGGAACGTGCTCGGGGTACGACACACTTGACATTAGTCTCCGGGATGCCCGTCAACTCATGAAGTACGTCACAGAGGGTTGGTTACCCGCGGCTGTTAAACTTAAAGTGTGGTATATATACTTAGACATCGTCAGGTTGTTTGTGTTCATAGGTAACTACAACGACGACAGCAATGCTTTTGACAACAAAAGCTAAGATTCCATATGCACGGTATGCGAATGTGGCAACATATGGAAAAGCACAGTGGTGCTTCCATGCGAATGTGGATGTGAATGCGAATGTGGCAAGTGGATCTATGAGGATCGATCGGAACGAATGCGAACGCGAATGCTGCCCCAATTTGCCATAGAGAAAACAAGAAGTGTGGTATATACTTAGACATCGTCAGGTTGTTTGTGTTCATAGGTAACTACAACGACGACAGCAATGCTTTTGACAACAAAAGCTAAGATTCCATATACACAGTATCGGTATGCGAATGTGGCAAAATATGGAAAAGCACAGTGGTGCTTCCATATGTCTGGATGCAGATGCGAATGCGGATGCGAATGCAAATGTGGCAAGTGGATGCAAACGCGAATGCTGCCCCCATTTGCCATAGAGAAGACAATAACTTTGAATTTTCTTCACAAATTTGCAGAAAGACAGAAAAATCGCATCGGTATTCATGTTGCATGCCACATATCGCATACTGCGTACCACATATCAGGAATCTTAGCTTAAAGCTAGCTCTCAGAAGAGGCAATTTTCGCTACAATAGCATCCACTGTCCTGTCATCGCTATGACAGTCAAATGAGACAAAGACAGTTTGCGCATTGAACGTTCACTTAACAAATAGCCCACTCATGGCAGGCAAACATGACAAATTGTCCACTCGTGACAGGCAAACATGAAAAATTGTCTGCACATGGCAGGGGTTTGCCAATCACAGGGGCCTCTAAAACATGGACTACTGTTGTTTGGTGGTTAGACAGTTGCATACACATTGCAGGATTTAGGATATTTTGTGAGCCTCATTAATTTGTTTAGAGAGCCCATGCAGTACCATTTTCTTGGCTAAGCTGTGGGTGGGGGTGAGTGTGGTGTCTGCTCTGTAAACGATTGAAGACAATTTTCGGCGGGTTTCCAGTTTTTCCTTTGGTCATATGGGCTATTTCCCCTCATATACTTAGAACTGGCATCTGAAAGTCAAGTTTCCGTGATTTTGTTTATTTGTTTGTCCAAGCGACTCGCATCCATGTTCTATGTTAGATTCTGATAGGTACAACTAAACTAAACCAACCAAACCCATTTTGATTTTGTTTGTCATTCAACCGTGTATACCCATTGCAAGCTTCTACTCTAGTCATCCCACTAATTAATGCTGCTAAAGTTCTGTATATATGCTATATTGTCCCTTCTA
The DNA here is from genome assembly GCA_030323885.1 of Branchipolynoe longqiensis. Classification (NCBI taxonomy): domain Eukaryota; kingdom Metazoa; phylum Annelida; class Polychaeta; order Phyllodocida; family Polynoidae; genus Branchipolynoe; species Branchipolynoe longqiensis. Next base: position 29,288,598 of record CM059196.1, on the reverse strand, counting down.
TATGTGCCCCTGGAAGTTGCTTTGTGTTTGAAATTACCCATTTCTCGGTGTTATTTTTATTAAAACCGTACCAGAAAAAAACACTTTTTAAAGGAAGACGAAATTAATAACTCCACTTTATATATGGCAATGTTTTGATAGAAACATTTTTCTTTCTTTTCATGTCCAGAATCTAAAGAATTACGAAAAATACTTAAGCAAACACCCTTGTTTTTTTCACTGCATAGAAACACATTAAGACATGATATGTAGCAATTTAGATAAATGTAGAGCCACGATTTGTTCATACTAGTGTAGTAGGTGGTTGTAGGGAAATGGAACAATGTATTTATTTACAATTAGGGAATGAGAATTAGTGTAGTCTTTATATTTATAGCACAAAATGAAATGTATTTATTTATAATTAGGGAATGAGAACTAGTGTAGCCTTTATATGTATACTTATAGCACAAAAGAAAATGTCCCACCGCAAGATAGCGGTCTATTTAAAAGCTTAGCTGGTCACTATAGCCCCGTTTACACGGGCGATTTAAAACGTTTCATATGAACCCACTTGCCTAGATCGACTCACATTTGGCGTGTAAACGCGGCTCTGTGGCGTTTTAGGGCTGAATCGATTCATATGAAACGCCTCATCTATACCACCTCGGGAGGTCGTTTATTTGAAGCGATTCAGCTTGTTCCCGGGCGGCGATAGTATAAAATAGTAGTGCGTGCCGGGAACAGGGGTAGCAGTAACTAATCGCTGGTGCCCGGCAGTGTTAGGGCCCGATTACGCCGAAATCTAGTGAATGCGATCATATTTAACAGAATTACAGACTCAAATAATGAAATTTAATTTAATTAACCTTAAATTCCAAGCGATATTAACGTAGCAGCTACATCGGAGTCGAATCGACGTGTGTAAACTAAACAAATAGCATTGCTTGCCGGCTACAGGCGCCTGCTTGTTCCCGGCGCCGACACACTTTCTTACTCCGCCGTGTAAACACGCTTCTAAAACGCTTCATATGAATTGCTTTGTCTACATCGTTTCACAATTCCCCGTGTAAACACGGCTAATGTTATAGCAGCATAATAACAACCCGCCCCCCATCAACACATAGCAACATATGACCGTATGGCTGTTACTTATGTGGTTTGCATGTTAGCCTACACGTGCGTGTACAGAAATAAGCACACTGACGTTGTTAATGAGTAACACCATACCTCCACCTCTATTAGTATTAGCCCCAGTATGTCTGAACTGAGCAGGCTTCTGCCATCTATTATGTCAGCTAATACTGTATGAAACAACTGGTGAAGAACTTCTCGGACTATCACCAGGATCTTTGAGGCTTGTGGTTGACGGTCAATGTGGAGAATTTCTGTTGGGACAAAAACTAGCATATTTGAGGCTGAACAACCTCATCTCTTACTGTGTTAGACAATCGATGAATTTTTCTTGGGCAATACACGTCTGAAGCTAGCGGACCTATCTAACCTCTACTACTGTGGGTGATGAACTTGTGTCAGACAAATCCTGCATCGCTGGGCTGGAGAACTTCTGCCATTTTGTAGCCTAATGTGGGTGATGACGGGTAAAGAACTTCTGTCAGATAGCATTATCTCTGAGTCAGCAAGCAGCACCTGGCTGTTGGGTGATTTTTTTTACATCTACTTCTGTGGTTGACGATAGACAAAACTTGTTAGAAAGTACTCACATCCATGATGCTGTGAAGTTATTTTGCCATTTAATACTCTGGTTGACAGTCAACAAGGACTTGTTAGAAAGTAATAACATCTGTGAGGCTGTTGGGTGATTTTGCTATCTACTACTCTGATTGACAATCGCTGAAAACTTGTTAGAAAGTACTCACATCCATGATGCTGTGAGGTTATTTCACCATCTAATAATGTGGTTGACAGTCAACAAGGACTTGTTAGAAAGGACTAACACCTTTGAGGCTGTTGGGTGATTTTGCTATCTACTACTGTGATTGACAATCAACGAAAACTTGTTAGAAAGTATTCACATCCATGATGCTGTGAGGAGATTTTGCCATCTGCTAAGGTAGTTGATAATTGATGAAACTTTTGTTAGAAAGTACTCGCACCAATGAGGCTGTGAGGTGATTTCACCATCTACTACTGTGGTTGACGATCAACCAAAACTTCTTAGAAAGTAGAAGCATCTTTGAAGCTGTGAAGTGATTTTGCCATGTACTAACTACTATTGTGGTTGATAATCGGTGAAAACTTTTGTTAGAAAGCTCCGGCATCTATGAACTTCTGCCATCTACTGTGCGAAACAACCAGATGGAGAATTTCTGTCAGACTAGTTAATCCTATGCTTACGTGTACACACCTAAAGGTACACGTATTTACATAGACTTGTCAGCACTCAGTGTCCACTCTGTGCACCTGGTCCCGGTGTCAGTCTAAGCTAGTTCCGGTTACCGAATGTGTTATTGTTTGTCCCGTTATGAGATGGTATATTGGTAGCAGGGTTCTATGTACACACATTGTGTATTTGAGCCTGTCTTCTTTTTTTTGTCCATTGTAACGATTGACACAAAACAGCACAGAAACAGTTACATTGAAAACACAAGGACATTTGCTTCAAATCAATATGTATTCTATTGGGATTATGAAACACCATGTAAAAAACAAATAAGTTTATCCTGACCAAATGCATAAGCAGATAGTATGTTGATCGTTACAATGGACAAAGCTTTGTCCCATATTGATTAGCACCTTTTGAGACAGTCTCATTAGTAGATAGTGCGGCATTTCCAATTTGGAAAGTTGTGGATTTAATCTCCAATCGAGTCAAATAAATGACTTGTAAAAATTGATATTTGTCGTTACCTTTCTTGGCTGGCAAGTGGCAGCCATTACTAGGATGAAGTAAGAACTGGTTGGCTCAGTGCCAAGATAATATGACTAAGTTGAATATTGGGTCATGGTACTGATGACATCGTGTCCCAGTGGGGCAGCGCGCACAGGTCGCCATCAGTGAACATTGTCACAAGTCAGTACCCGTAGTGATATGACCTCAGATGTTGCTAACATGTAAAACACCAATCAATTACTCACTCGCACAGTGTGCACACATTATTTGAGCCAGCAGATTCTGACTGCATTAAAGTTGCATAATGCGATGAAAGCATGAATCTTTCGTAATTTGACCCCACATATTCAGCTTAGATATTGGTGCAGTTATTAACCAGTTATTGCTGCATAGAACGAGTACAGTGAAAGCTCGTTATAACGCGATTGTCAGGGTCCATACAACATCATTGTGAAAACAGTGGGGTCACGTTAAATCGGGGTTAAGTTGACTGAATTACCTTTGAATTAAAGAATTCTGGGTCCAGTGAATCATTGCGTTCTATCCAAATTTGAGTTAAATCGGGGCGAATTTTAATGGGGCTTCACTGTATTACTATTATTATTAAGTCAATTTATTGAACCTGTCACTGTTGCAAGTACCGTGCAAACCTGTAATGTCCAGCCTTTCAGTATGCATATGAGCCTGTCTCAAAAGGTGATCACTCTTTTTTTTTTGTCCACTGTAACGGTTGACACAAAAGAGCACAGAAAGGGTTACACTGAAAACACAAGGACATTTGCTTCAAATCAATATGTATTCTATTGCGATTATGAAACACCATGTAAAACACAAATCAGTTTTTCCTGAGCAAATGCATAAGCAGATAGCATGTTGATCGTCACAATGGACAAAGTTTTGTCCCATATTGCTAAGCACCTTTTGAGATAGTCTCATATATATACCAACATTATTTTGATTCTTTTCACTTTAAATATCTTGAAAGTTAGTCATTTATGATTTTACAAAAAGTTACTGCAATGTAAAAATAGATTATAATGATCAACCTAATGTATTTATTTCTAAAATATGCCAGAAGCTGAAAATCATCGGATTATGCAGTTTTAATCATTTACTTACAGTAAGTTACACCTCACATATAATTAAACTTAAAGCACCCAGCATCGGCTGAAACCTTCCAGACATCCAACCAGTGCCAGATGAAACTTGTTGAATATCACAATACCTCATAATCTATTTGACTGAAGAGCTTTATTTCCTCATGCAGGGGCTAGTTGTAACGGCTTTACTTTATTACCACCCACAAGAGTAGGCAGGGAATTCCACTTGATTTATCGCCAAGCGAAATGGGGTCTTGCCCCAGGGTGAACCTGCAAACTAAAAAATAACCAGCAGAAGAACAGCCACACTGGATGCTTGGCGTTCTTGGCTCGCCCTCTCCTGAAGAGTTATGTACGTGCACACGTAAACTCTTACGAGTTACTCGCACGCCCCCTGGCGAGTGGTGGTGGTTCGGACATGGTGGTGGTGGTGGTGGTGGTGGTGGTGGTGGTGGTGGTGGTGGTTCGGACGTGTTGGGACTGCCTGCCACCAATAGCTCTGTTCTTGCCAAGAATAGAAAGCTGAGTTACATTCATGTTATGAATATGTTATATGTTCTGCACTGATTGGGCCAACTGAATGAATATTTTCTTAGCTTGGAAAGGTTTTCTGATTTATGTGGTGTATAAGAATTATGTAAATATAAATAATCGGATGGCTGCTTTCCATGCAGCTGATGGTGGAACCGATCCCTGTTCAAGTCAAACATTGATGTTGTTGCTACCGTGGCTGCCATTCGGCATTATTAGGATTTGGTGAGGACTGGTTGGTGCAACACCTCATTTATGAGAATATAACTTAATTGAGAAAGTCTCTTAATATTGCCTTCAGTTTGTTTGTTTGTTGTTGTTTTACATCCTAGCAACATCTAAGGTCATATCAGGACGGGTACCGACTTGTGGCAGTGCGCACTCATGGCAACTTTATGGTGCTGTCCCACTGGGAAACCAGGCTGCCGGCGCCATGACCTGGTATCCCACTCAGTCACATTATCCTGACAATGAGCACACCAGTCCTTGCCCTGTGCTAATAATGCCGAGCGCCTGGCTAGGAAGAGACAAATATCAATTTTTACGTCATTGGTTTGACTCGACCAGGATTCGAACCCACAATCTACCAGCACGGGAGACGGGCACTCTAACTCATTCGGCCATCCCGTCTGGTTAATATTGCCTTCAGTGTTGGCCTATCAGGGCTGATATTAGACATGTAGTGATGTCATCTGGTTTGTGGACATGTGCTGTCACAATATGTTGAGGGTACAGTTGTTATAGTAACTGTTTTTTTTCTATAAAAAATGAAAGTAACTTAGCTATAATTGTCAATCACTGGATCTAGACCTTCCAACTGTTTGAATTACAATTATATTCCAATAGGATTTACAAGTATAGGGAAACAGTATTTCTTATCACATGGCTATATGCATGTATTGTCTGTTCATAAACGCATAAGGATGAGTAGTTTTTAATATATATATATTGGGATGGGTGGCAGAAATCAGAAAGCTACTAATAGTACTATGGTCTTGTTATAGCATCTAAATTAAGTCAAATGATTTTCTATCTCCTGCTGAGGCGTATTCATAAAGATGACTGGCAGTTTTTTCATGCAAGTAATACTAATAGTGATAATGGATGTGTGAGCGGGAACCTACTTGAAGGACTACAAAGAACCCAATCAGGAGCTTTGGCATCCTCAGACTAAGTGTTAATTCGTTACCATTGAAGCCAATGGATAGAAAGATGGTCACTTGAGTCGGGATGAGGGATGAGGATTTAGGAGGGTGGTGGATGGTGGGTGGGGGTAATACCCGATCCTGTTTGTCTCACCACCAATCATGTCCTCCACCCCACCCCATCCCCACCCCACCCCACTGTTTGCTGATTCTGACGAGAACCATGTGCCCTCCAACCCCCCACCCCCACCCCCACCCCCGCCCCCGCCCACCAATATCCACAAACCTCCCACAGACGACAACTGCCACGTGTTTATATAAACACGGACGCTGCTCACTCTCCAAGCGGATCCGACCCCTCCACCCCCACCACACACACACAAAACCAGAGGCTCAGAAGTCAGAGGGGTAAACCTGCTTCCGGCCAAACGATGCGCTGCTTGAAGAGTGTTGGGCGCCGCCCCCGCCGCCCAAAGTGCCCGGATGGACAGGGCTGGTTCCCGTCCACGTAAACACGGTGTCTGTCCACACAAAGCCCGCCCCTCGATGCGCACGCGTGCGCTCTTCGGCTCCTTTACACTGCTGGTTCTGGGTCAGCTGCGTCCTTATAAACTCACACCTGCCGGGAATCAGTAGCCTTGAAAAGCAGGGATCCCATTTCTCAGCGAAATCACTGATTTCAGCGAAAACAGAGTTTCCAAATCAGCGGGGGGGCGGGCAGTGCAGGGGGGGGGGGGGGAATCCTGTCTGCGGGGGAAAAAAATGGAACTCATATTCAGCATACAAAGATTCTTGAGAGCAGACTTTTAACTATTTGTTAGTCTTGAAGTCTTAACGCAATTGGAATTTCAAGGCCAAAATATGTCCAAGTAGGTGCCAAATTGCCCAATTTTAATCATAGGTTTTAACAAATTTCCAGGGGGCATGCCCCAGCCCCTTACTTTTTCAGGGATTTAAAAAAAAATGTGTCACTGGGACTCCTGAAATGGATGCACATGGTGGTGTATAGTCATGTCTCGCCGGGTTTATATGCTCCTCATTCCTTTTACTTCCGGTTGATGTGTCGTTATCGCGTCCTGCCAGTAGAGGGCAGGAGTAAGCTATAACTTTGCATTATGGCACACTGGTCCCCTTTTGTCGCCTGTCTTCAATCCGTCTGAGATGCGTAGTAACCCAGGTGTACCACCAATCGGTGTAATGGCCTTCAGGGCGAAGAACCTGTCCAATATATCTCATGGAGAGCATAGGTGCAAAGTACACCTTGTACCTAGCAGTTCCACACTCCCCAACAGGAGGTGGATGGTTAACTGGTGCTCACCTCTACGCCTCATCTCACAGGTATGCTGGAGATGCTGGGAATGATGTTCTTGTGATGGAAGCAAGCAACAGGCAGCTGTCGCTCAGTCATCATTCAAACAAGCAACTATGTGATATAATTATATATATATATATATCACAATGTATGTGATATATATTATGTGATATATCACAATATATGAGATATATATTATGTGATATATGTAATATATCATAATATGTGATATATATTATGTGATATATCATAAGATATGTGATATATCACAAGATAGTGATATATCACAATATATGTGATATATGATACAAATTCTATTAAGTCCATTCTATGCAACAAGTTGAACAACGAATGCTTGATAAGTGCGCCAGTATCTAAGTTGGATATGGAGGATCAAATCCAGATAAATGTTTTACTTTAGAAAATTAAATGGCTTCATCAGAGTATACAACTTTATTTAATCAATGAATTTTTTTAGTTTTTTTGGTGGTAAATATGTTTATTCTGCTGAATAAGTCTTTTGTCAGTGCCAAAGCACTGGTCTTCCAGCCATTTTTCAATTCAGGGTTATTTACACAAAATGTTGAATACACAATTTGCACCATGTAACACAATGAAATTCTGAAACCCAAAAGTTCCATAACAATATGGTACAGTAGTGTCATATAACCAGATCAATATTAGTCAGATCAATGTGAGTATTTACATAGTATTTAGAATGTAAGCAGAAGTTATCTTCTGTATTCAGTTGGTAAACTTGTAGTAAGTTTTAATGTTCAGTTGCAGTTAGGCAAGCGGTATATAAATGTTGGTTTGTTAGGAAAATTCTAGTGTAACTCTAATATAGTTAGTTATGTGAGTTTATGAATTATGTTGTTGGGGTGGGGTTGTTAATAATACACTGGACCAGCTGTGACCAGTAAAGCAGTGGGACCAATCCCAGTGCATTTAGGTCTTAAATTTTACATTTTTACCTGGACTGTCTCTGTCATCGTATATGGTTGACTGGTGGTTATACGATTATTATGTTTTAGTAGCGATTTCATTGTGATTCGTTTATACTTATGCCAAAAACTCAGTGTTGGTAGGCCAGGTTAACACTATTGTATCAAATATTTAAATAAACAAAATGCAAACAATAGGTGTATCATGTTTTATTCCGTCATTGCTGACAATATGCTATGCAGATGACGTCTCCCCGGCACCTCATTAATATTCCCTATGCTCCTTTCATCAGGCACACCTGGCTCCTATCACTGGTATCAGACACATCACCAACCTTTATGCCCCCCCCCCCCCCTTTCACTCTCCCCTAAGGTGAGTGAAAGGCCCAGGCGTTATCAGAAGCATCTTGCAGATAAACGTGTCAGGACAAGGGTCGGCCCATTATACAGCTCACCCCTCCACATCCACAACATGGGTCCTGGGCTGTGGCACCAACTCCTCCTTACCCAGCTCTGCTTTCTTTGTTTATTAACCAATCTCTAATTAAAAACAAAGGAGCCTTAAATTAAAAATCAACTATTAAATTCGTAATAATTATTGTTAATAATTGTTTGAAATCTATGCTTAATTATGCTATTGTTATCATTATCATCATCATTATGATCATCATCGGTAGAGCACAAGCTTACGTGCGGAAGGTCTGGAGTTCGAATCCCAGCCGAGTGAAGCCAATGACTTATAAAATTGATACTTGTTGCTACCTAGCTTGGTGCTCGGTATTAATAGGATAGGACATGGTATGGTTAGCACAGTATCAGGATAATGTGACTGTGTGGAATATCGGGTCATGGTGTCAGCGGCCTGGTCTCCTAGTGGGGCAGCACTGTAAAGTTGGCGTGAATGCACACAGTCACAAGTCGGTACTTGTCCTGATATGATCTTAGATGTTGCACGGACGTAAAACCAAAACGAACAACTCATAATCATTACCACCACCACTATTCAACATGATCATCATCATCATCATCATCATCATCAACAACATCATCATCACCACCACCACCAGAATGACTTTTTTTAGAAGTATATATTACAGCGTTCGAAATAAGAGCTTTCCCACTTGTTCGGGACATGTGGAAATTCAGGTGGACAAGTGAGAACAAAATTGGCTCATTTCTATCACTGTATTATATATTTGTAGAATTGCACAGAAATCCTTTCGACAGTCAGTGAACTGGTCCCTAATGTTGGGGTGGGACTTATGGGTGGAAGGGTGTGAGTTGACGAAAGTCGGCTACCTTCAAAGAGGGATCACTCATACCCACTCACACACCTCCATCGCCCCTCCATCACCTAGTGCACCGTGCACTAACAAGTCGAAACATACCTCCGCCAAGAACCTGCATTCTTTGTAGCCCACCTCCTATCTTCATCTTCTAATTATGAACAAATTAATTGTGGCTATAGATTTAAGTGTGATTGGTAAAGCTGTATTTTATGCTCTTCATAATTTAATTAATTATATCCAGGTATTAATACTTCTATGAAACTACATTTATCTTCTTTTATTTTATTTTTTTGCTAAGATACTAAGCGACGTGTTAGTAAAGCGTGGTCTTTGGGCCTATCAGCAGTTACCCGGACCCCCCCTGGTTCACATCACCTGGGTCTATCTGGGATGATGTTTTCTTTTTTTCCCCCGAGTTTCTTGCTTCCGGATGTTGTTTATGCCGACTTCGGTATCTGTTGCAACTACCCACCTGGCGCTCCGACGGCGGATGGACCGGAAGTTGGGTTGCTGCAGTGTGAGAGACGATGGGCGCCATATGAGAAAGTGTGTTTTTGGGGAGCGGTGTGTGGGGGGGGGGGGGGCTGCTACTCAAAGTGCGGGATGACTTCTGGGGCATATGCAGGACGCGGTGTTCGCGAGCCCAAAACACGTTTAGGCGTGGTTTTCCAAAAGGTTTTTGTTTTTAGCGGCGAAAAGTGTGTATGCCGGAGCGGTGTTAGCGCTACACCGCGTGTTTTTAAGTCCACTACACTAACCGCGTTTCATAGCACATTTATAAGTGTGTGTTGGTGTTAGGTTTAAGCCCAAATCTAATTCAATGCTATCCTATTTTGGACAGAATTAAATATGCCATCTAAGTGAAATTTCTCATCAAATTAACCCTAAATTCTAAGCGAATTTCTAACACGCCGCCGCCGCATCGGCGGAGATATTAATAATTGGGTTCGGAATCGATCGAGGGCTGTAAAAGTACAAACCACTAATCGCCGCCACCGCGCATTCGACGTCGATATCCCATCACGGCATTGGCCGTCGCCGTCGCTTGCCGAAACCGATTTTGCTGGTCTCCCGGGGTGTGGGAGAGGAGAAAGCAATCGACGGCCAATATATTAGGCCCCAAAATCTAGTCAATAGCTATGCATATTTTAACAGAATTAACCGTAAAAACGAACCCGATATTAATGCCGCCGCAGCTACATCGCGGCAAACTAAATATTGTCGAATCGACGAAATATATTGGTAAATAGGCGGGTGCCTCGCCAGCAACAGGCTCAGCAATGACCATCCGAGAGGCTGGTGCGCCCCCGCGGTAATTAAGGTAACCGATTAGGCCCAAGATCTATTCATTGCGAACCATATTTAATAAGAATAAGACACTCAAAAAGTGAAATTTGATTAAATTAACCCTAAAAACAAACTGATATTAATGCCGCAGCTACATTGGCAGCGAAATTAATATTGTCGAATCGACGAATGTATTGGGAAATAGTGGTGCTCGCCAGGAACCAGTTTCACGTTTAGCTAACACAAACCGTTTATGCGCCTCTGCATATGGCTTGACACACTTAGCGAGACCGGCTAACCGACCTGTGTTACTGGCTAACACCAAACTCCGCTAACACCGCGTCCTGCATATGGCCCCTGGAAGAAGCCTGGAAAAATGTGCTTCTTTGTTTATTACACTCATTTATATGAAAGCTGCATAATCTATTTTTAGAATTAAAAGCAAAGTCCTTGCCTACATTTGATATATGATCATACATGTCCAACTTAGATGTTGCAGGAGTCTGCACTGACCAATCAGGCCAGGAGCTCCAAAAACAAATGGGCACAAATAGGGTGATTGCGTCAGGGAGCCGAGATAGCCTAATGGTTAGGACGCTAGCCCCGGAATGGCAAGAAGTGTGGGTTCAAATCCCACTCTATGCACAACATTCCCATTGTTTGCATCATCCCACAATATTACTGATGTACATATTTAACAGTTGTTGCATCGAATACATTTGTTAGTTTAATAGACTCCGTCACTGCAAATCATAGAAACCCATATTTCCAGCTTTTCGCTCGATATACCGACATTATATTTGCATGTTTTCACCTCAAATATCTCCAACGGTAGCCATTTTATATAAAGTTACTTAAGTGAAGTAGATTATAACAATCAACCCAATATATGTATTTAAGAAATATGTAAGAAACTCAAAACCATCGGATTATGCAAGAATAATATTACTCTAATTTCAAGACTGTTTTCCAATGTGAGGAGGAAACCACATTGCCCTAGTAAGGGTCTACACATGTAGCTAGTTGAATCAATTTCAAAATGAAATAAAAGGAGATTGGTTCATATTATGTTTATTATAAGTACATTATCATTATATTGCATTAGTTGAGCTAAAAATGTACTTGTTGTGACCAGTCGCATGAGAAACTGACCTGTTCAAACTGAAAGGGCTCCTTGCCCCTTCTCTGATGCGCCTTATCACACAAAAATGTCTGATGGATGTTTCTACTGTAAGAAATTTTAAATTGCACGGAGATTTATATGGCACAGTTGGCCAATTTACAGGTGGGAAGAGACAGTCAATTTACCTATTCTTGGTAGCAGGTACCAAAGCAAACCAAAACAAACAAATCATCATCATAATCATTACCACCACCACTATTCATCATCATCATCATCATCACCACCACCAGAATGACTTTTTTTAAGAAGTATATATTACAGTGTTCAAAATAAGAGCTTTCCCGCTTGTCTGGGACATGTGGAAATTCAGACGGACATGTGAAAAAAAAATTGGCTCATTTCTATCACTGCATTATATATTTGTATTATATATTTGTAGTATTGTACCGCTGTGTATAACTTACAGCGTCATCAAAGGCCAGTTGCTCTCATACCATGTCTATGTGGTATGGGAGGTTAAAAATCCCTTGGGTCGGTAAAAGTGTAGGCTCAGCTTTTTTTCGACAAACTGCCTAATGGTGAAAACAAGTCGATTCAGACTTATCCATAATATTTTAATAGGCAGTATAAATCTTCAAGAAAAGGGTAAGTGAGTTTTGACAAGCCCAACCCAGGCAGTAGTCTCCCGGGGGTCTCTATAGTACACTGGTTCCGCACATTCCAGTAGTCTTCTTGGGGTACAGTTTTTCCGCACAGTCCAGGCACGGCTGCTAGCACTCCCCCTCGTGTGTGACGAGCCGTCTGTGACGTCATAAAACACTGATCCGGCCGATTCACAGTGCTCTTTGCTTCCACCTCCAACGGGTCCCCAGTTGACATCACTCAACGTGATGGGGACCAGTCTGAGTGCCGAGGCTTTTGTCGGTGGCAAAGGAGGAATATATTTGAATAAATATATGCTGTTACTGTTAGTTTTATATTTGGTTCATGTCGATAAAGATGCTGCTGGTGATGATGGTGGTGACGGTGATGGTGCTGATAGTGATTAATGTGTTATTAATTTTGTATAATAATAATAATTATTATTATATTAGATTATTATCATAAGCCTTATGTGAAATATACTCATCTCACTGAGCATGGCAGAGCTATTCAAATCACATTAACTTAAGTAGGGATGGGGATGGGAAATAGCATATTTTCACAAAAAAATAAACTGTGCATCAGTAGTATTGTGCATCTTTAGTAAAAGTAGAAAGCAACACTAGCATGCTTTTCCAGCAGGCTCAACTGGGTCTGTGAGATTGGTTCCTGGGAGGTGGAGGTGGAGGTGGAGGTAGTTGGGATCAATATCAATAAGCTACTGACATGGTCGTGGTAGTGTATGCATTGTTTTCTAGGTTTCCCCCCACTCCCACACACACCATACCTCAACACCCATGCAACATTCAAGCACCCACCCCTACATCCCCAGCCGCAATAAAAAGGTGTATACGGTAAAACCTCTCTAAATCCACCGACCATGGGACCGACTTAAATGGTCGGTTTAGGGAGTTAGAGTATGCCTACAATGGTATTGTTGAGACCCAAATATAGCGATCGATATAGGGGAGTGGTCGATCTGTGGAGGTGGTCGGTTAGAGAGGTTTTACTGTTTACAGTAAAACCTCTAAATCTACCGACCATGGGACCGACTTAATTGGTCCATTTATGGAGGTGGTCGGTTTAGGGAGTTTGAAAAAAAAATCGGTATAATGGCATTGTATGGGAGACCGTTTAGGACCCAACTAAAGCCATCGATATAGGATAGTGGTCCATCTGTGGAAGTGGTCGGTTAGAGAGTTTTGATGGTATATATGTACACGTTGAATGTACTGACATTCGCAGCTGCCGTGAGTTGCTTGTTGCCATGGTAACGGGTGCCACCGCGGCCATATATCTTGGTAATGCGGCTTGATCATTATGTGCATCGCGCCCCTTGGGTAGAAAGAAGTAGGCCCAGGAAGTACCGCCTCTTTCGGGTCTACAGATGTGTACATCTGTTAAGGCCTGAACTCTATGTCCACTATGCAACTGATGTTTTTTCGCGCACACACATTAAATTATCTTTGTTATTCCATTAGTTGCTTTATCCTAGTAATGCCTAGTCCCACCGGGCGTGGTGGTCGAATCGGTAGAGCGTGAGCCTCGCGTGCGGGAGATCGCTAGTTTGGTTCCCGGTCGAGTCAAACCAATGACTTATAAAATTGATACTTGACGCTTTCTAGCCTAGCGCTCGTCATTAATAGGATAGGACAAGGACTGATTAGCTCAGTGTCAAGATAATGTGACTGAGTGGGATATCGGGTCACGATGCCAGTGGCCTGATTTCCAAGTGGGGTAGTGCTATAAAGTCACCATGGGTGTGCACTCTCACAAGTCAGTACCTGTCCTGATATGACCTTAGATGTTGCCAGGACGTAAAACCTCAACAACCGACCAACTTATTCCTAGACTAGGTAGGCCTACTGACAAGTATACATTTTCTAAGACATTGGTTTGAGCATCGGTTTGGCCACGGGTTCGAATCCCATGACTTGCCACACAGGAAGCGAATGTTCAACTCATTTGGCCGTCTGGCCTTTTGAACCATCCTTTTCTACCTTCATATATCTGATACTAATTTTAATGGGTGTGTTTTTTGTTTACATATATTCTACTCTTCTTCTTCTTCTTCTTCTTCTTCTTTTTCTTTTCTTCTTCTGCTGCTGCTGTTGAAATGAATGCTTCTCCTCCCCCTCCTCCTCCTCCTCCTCCTCCTCCTCCTCCTCCTCCTCCTCCTCCTCCTCGTCTCCTCCTCCCCTCCTCCTCCTCCTCTCCCTCCTCCTCCTCCTACCCCTCCTCCTCCTCCTCCCTCCTCCTCCTCCCCTCCTCCTCCTCCTTCTCCTCCCTCCCCTCCTCCTCCTGCTCCTGCTCCTCCTCCTCCTTCTCCCACGACGACGACCACCACCACCACCATCATCACCATTACTAATATGTTGTGTTATGTGCGTGGTAACCGTTATAATATCTCTTTACATCAATAACTGATTTTTTTTTTAAATGCCCACACCGGTTATCTATCCATTGTAACCGGACCCTAACATCTTGGAACATCCCAATCTCAATCCAAGCAATGGATTTTAAGTTATTTTGTCTGTACTGCAACCATATCTGCATCTCCAAAAACCACTCTGCACACTTTAGTTAACGAGCTGAACAAAACCTATATTTGTCACAAAGCTGCTGTAGCTGAGCAGCTAACCATGTCTGAGTGGTGAACGAATCGGTCGAGCGCAAGCCTCCCGTGAGGGAGATCGGGAGTTCAATTCCCGATCGAGTCAAACCAATGACTTACAAAATTTATACTTGTCACTTCCTAGCTTAGTGCTCAGCGTTAATAGGATTGGTTAACTCGGTGTCAGGATAATGTGACTCGGTGGGATATTGAGTACCGGCGGCCTGATTTCCCAGTGGGGCTACTCTATAAAGTCACCACGAGTGCGCACTGTCACAAGTCGGTACCCACCCTGATATGACCCGAGATGTTGCTGGGACGTAAAACTCCAACAACCAATCCCCCCCCCCGCCTCCGACCCGGCTCTACGAGACTAGGCTGGGTGCGGAAGCGGAAGTTCCCGATGTCTAGTGGGCGCCGTAGGCGGGCCGTGTGCTTTCTGCTTTAAGGCCCTGTCACACTACGACGCTTCCGCCGGCGCGCCGGCAACGCACAAAATATTTGCAACCCGTCGAGAAACGTCAAACTTTTCAGCGCTTTGGGAGAAAGTTTGACGCGGCGCAGCGTGTTAGTGGCGGGTTGGAGGCGCATTATTGGCGCGTTATTGGCGCGTTAGTAGCGTGTTATTAGGATGTATGTAGCGTGTCGGTAGCGTGTTATTGGCGTGTTGTCGGCGCGCTGTCGGCGCGTTGTCGGCGCGTTTACGGCGTGGAGGCAGTGCATTGGTATCGTGTTAGTATTGCGTGAACCCGTACATACCCGCCAGCAACACGTTAGGATGCGCCCGCAGCGCGTCCACAGCGCGCGGACAACGCATCCAGGCGCGCCGGCAACACGTCCAACGCGCCGAGAAACGCTGGAGCAACGCCAATGGCATGCCCACAACATGTCGATGGGACTTTCCCACGCGCCGACGGAACGCTCCCATTTTGGGGGGAAAAAAGCCAACGTTAACCAACGTTGATCAACGTCCTGCCAGCGTACGGCCGGCGCGCCACCAACGCGTGTCGACGTGTTGCTAATGCGTCCGTAACGCGCCCTCCAACCCGTTGGCGCGCGTCGCCCCGACGTGTCCATTCACACGTTGCTATGTACCGACGCGCCGGTAACGCGCCGGCAACGCGCCGGTAACGTACCGGACGTGTACCGACGTGTTGAACAAAAACCCAACCCGTCGGCACGCGTCGAAGCACGTTGGTGAGAAACGTCGTAGTGTGACAGGGCCTTAAGATTAAAAATAGCGCGCGTCGTTACCCAGGCCTCACGCATACAGCTTGAGGCGCGCTCTTTGCAGAGACGGCGGAAGGCGGGCCTTGCGCCGGTGTCATGGTATACAACCCCTGCCTGATCGCAGCCCCTGTCGTGGCTTCTGCGCATGCGCAGAGGTTGTAAACAAGCTCAGCTCGGCTGCAGAACGACTACACACTGCCAGTGTCTATTAAAGATTAATAGAAATGCACAACCCTAACCATATAAATTTAATATAATCTGTTCGTTGGATATGTTTTCTATATATGTTCCAGGGGGTTTGTTTCTAGGTGGTGTATAGTTTCATAGATATTTCACTTTTTCTGTATGAAGATTGCACTGACACTCAGAATATCCCAACTTTCACTATTTAGTCTATTATCTCTGTTTTTAATACTTTCAGCATAAATTGCTCTTAGGTTACATTAAATACTTCAGATCTTCCTCTTCAATCGCGCATTAAGATATTTTTAATCGATCCACTGAAAGTTTTTTAATTTATTTTACAAAAATAAATGCTTAGTCAACTGTCTTCACGGCAGGGGCTGCGATCAGGCAGGGGTTTTATACCATGACACCGGGACCCGCAGTAAATAACATAGGGTGTGTGGTCCCGCCAGTCCGCTAAGTCGTGTGGTCATGCTACACAGAAAGAATGTCATATCACTCCTGCTGTTGGTATCCCATGTGCCAGTCAGTTCACTAATTGTGGTTATACTTGTATACTACACTGAAATAATGTCACGCCGTGCCTGCTGTTGGTATTCAGTGTCATGGGTCCCGTCAGTTCGCTAAGTCTCTTGGTTATGCTACACAGAAATAATGTCACACCGTGCATGCTGTTGGTATTCAGTGTCTCAGGTCTCGTCAGTTCGCTAAGTCTCTTGGTTATGCTACAGAGAAATAATGTCACACCGTGCATGCTGTTGGTATTCAGTGTCTCAGGTCCCGTCAGTTCGCTAAGTCTCTTGGTTATGCTACACTGAAATAATGTCACACCGTGCCTGCTGTTGGTATTCAGTGTCATGGGTCCCGTCAGTTTGCTAAGTCTCTTGGTTATACTACACTGAAATAATGTCACACCGTGCATGCTGTTGGTATTCACTGTCTCAGGTCCCGTCAGTTCACTAAGTCTCTTGGTTATGCTAGACAGAAATAATGTCACACCATGCATGCTGTTGGTATTCAGTGTCTCAGGTCCCGTCAGTTCACTAAAGCCTTGTTCACACGGGGAATGTAAATCGAATCCTAGAATTCGACTTGTGTAGTTCGGGTTACATTTCACGTGTGAACGGGAGGCTGAGGCGGATTACGCCTGAATCGAATCCTGTGATCCTGATACTGTAAACCACTTGTGGAGGTCGATTACGTGAATCGATTTCTGTAAATCGATTTATTTTGCCCATGTGGATGCACTGAGGCGGATTAAGGAGGTCACACTTTCCGGTCGATCAAAAGCGCATATTATATAATTTAGTCTATGAAACCGCTAGCTGTGCACATATATTTTTTTTATCATTTATTTTTAGGGTTTCACTGCCCAGCAGAAGTTTTGACCATTCCAAACCAATATGATTCAGTACATACATATCTAGGTCGAACCCACTCTCGTGGTGACGTCGCCTAACGTCGCCTAACCGAAAACTGGCACTGGTCAGACTGGACTTGCTCATGCGCAGATATCGATTTCCGGCCCAAGTACTGCCCGTGTGAACGGGCCGCTAATTTGATTCCTAGTATTTGCCTTGTCTAAATCGATTTATAA
The DNA here is from genome assembly GCA_030323885.1 of Branchipolynoe longqiensis. Taxonomy (NCBI): domain Eukaryota; kingdom Metazoa; phylum Annelida; class Polychaeta; order Phyllodocida; family Polynoidae; genus Branchipolynoe; species Branchipolynoe longqiensis. The sequence goes on along the minus strand of CM059196.1, from coordinate 29,270,765 downwards.
TTTTCCCGAGTGAACACGGCTTAAGTCTCTTGGTTATGCTACACAGAAATAATGTCACACCATGCATGCTGTTGGTATTCAGTGTCATGGGTCCCGTCAGTTTGCTAAGTCTTGTGGTTATACTACACAGAAATAATGTCACATCACTCCTGCTGTTGGTATCCTATGCAGCGGTCAAAATAAGAGCTTGCCCGCTTGTCCGGGACAAGTGAACATTCTGACGGACGAGTGAAAATCACACCAGACTTGTCCCGTGGACAAATGATAATATTTGCTTATTTCTATAACTGCAGTTTATCAGGTGTCAGTTAGTTCACTAAGTCTTGTGGTTATACTATACAGGAATGTCACCTCACCCCTGCTGTTGGCATTCACTGTCTCAGGTGCCATCAGTTTGCTAAATCTTGTGGTGATACTACACATAAATAATGTCACATTGTGCCTTTTGTTGGCATCCATTGGGTCCCGTCAGTTTGCTAAATCTTGTGGTGATACTACACAGAAATAATGTCACATTGTGCCTGTTGTTGGCATCCATTGTCTTGAGTCCAGTCAGTTTGCTAAGTCTTGTTGTTATACTACACAGAAATAATATCACATTGTGCCTGTTGTTGGCATCCATTGTCTTGAGTCCCATCAGTTTGCTAAGTCTTGTTGTTATACTACACAGAAATAATGTCACATTGTGCCTGTTGTTGGCATCCATTGTCTTGAGTCCCGTCAGTTTGCTAAGCCTTGTTGTTATACTACACAGAAATAATGTCACATTGTGCCTGTTGTTGGCATCCATTGTCTTGGGTCCCGTCAGTTTGCTAAGTCTTGTGGTGATACTACACAGAAATAATATCAAACCGTGCCTACTGTTGGTATTCAGTGTCTCAGGTCCCATCATTTCACTAAGTCTTCTGGTTATACTACACAGAAATATCACACCGTCTATGCTGTTGGCATCCACTGTCATGCGTCCCATTAGTTCGCTAAGTCTTGTGGTCATACTACACACAAATAATGTCACATCGTGCCTGTTGTTGGCATCCAGTGTCTCAGGTCCTGTCAGTTCGCTAGGTTTTGTGGTTATACTACACAGAAATAATGGCACACCGCCCCTGCTGTTGGCATCAAACTATCTCAGGTCCCGTTAGTTCGCTAACTCTTGTGGTTATACCACATAGAAATAATGTCACATTGCCCCTGCTGTTGGTCTCAGGTCCCTCAGCACTCTTACTTGGGCAGTGACATATGGTTAGACATTTTACTAGGTTGTGCTCAGTAGTATATTAAAAAAAACAAAAAACATTGCATGATAAATAAACATTTATGTGTGGTTATTATTTCGTCCCAGTGTCATGGTGCCCGTGCATCAGTCTCGGGTCTTTGAGTGCAGTATTACCCGACAGAACCAACCAACCATACACTCTGACCTATTTGTAAAGTTTTCCGACATTGGGATATTCATGAATATTAAGGAATACTAGGGAATGTGAAACGTAGGACATACAATAAACTTCACCAGGAACCAGCCCGACAGCTGAAGAACTTAAAAAAAAAAAAAATTACTATTCAAAGCCCAACAAAAATACCCAGCAATAACAACACACACAGAGAAAACACTGACATTATCGAAGCATTCCAACATACACTGCTCAATCTTATGTTAAAGTTGCATAGTCTGATGGTTTTTAATTTCTGTATTTTTTCTGAGATAAATATTTTAGATTGATCACTAGTATCTACTTTACATTAGTTCAAATGGTAAACTTTTGGGATATTTTGAGTGCAAACATGGAAAATTAGTTTTGGCAAGCTTGCCAAAACTCTGACACCACAGACTTCTGCAGTAACAGGTTCTGTTAAATTGACTCAGTGTTGCCTTCTACGCAGAAACAAATGCTTAATAAGTGAATCAGTATCTAAGTAAGATATGTAAAATCAAATCTAGATAATTGGTTTGGTTTTAAAAATTTGATATTTCATCGGACTATGCAGCTTTAATCGATGTCACCAAAGCAGCTGATAATGTATCCTTTGCTAAAATGCTAATCCATTTGGTGAGTGATCTGCTTACACATGTAGTACGCACATAATTAACAACATTTAGGTAATATCTGAATATATGAAAAGAAAGAACTCATTACGATTGAAACCCACTATCTATAGAAACATTTAAAAAGAAAAGCCCCACTAAGAAAACCTCAAATGATGCGCTAATAGATCGGTGTCGTGTTAGTACGCCTTTGTCCATGTACCCACAGGCGTACTTCCCGACCCCACCCTTCTGTCTGTGTCTCGTGCCCATGGTAACGCATTGTGGGGAGGTATGCGGGTCGGGGGGGGGGGGGGCGCTTCTTTACGGTTGGCTTCTGGAATATAGCTTGAAGGCTTTGCCACAAAAGGGGTGTCCGAGCCAGCTGACACTATGGTGAGCGTATAGAGGGGGTGTAATGACGTCACGACACAACTTCCGGTGGCCATATTGGATTACATATGAAAGGCTTGGATGTGCTTACATTGTGTTTATTTACCAATTTGTTGGTTTATTTGTCACTGTTTTGAGCAGTTTGGCCCTCAAAAGTTGGGAGAAATGGGTTTTTTGATGGAGGAGAAATATTTTTTTAATCATGTAGCCTCACATCTTTGCTAAAGCACAGTATGTTGACACTTTGGATGCTCTGTTGAAGAATTAGATATGTTCAGGGCAGTACCCCGCTAGGTGGCGCCACACCACTTTGGCAGCCCTAACTACAGGTAGGCCCAGTGGTGGCTGTAGTGTTCTTGGTATATGACAGGGGGTGCCATAGATGGTATTAAGTGTACTCCAAGATGGCTAACTGCTAAGTGATGACATCACATGCACTCCCTCTATATATAGGGTATGCACTGACGTCACGCTAAACGGAAGTGCGGCCATTGTGGCGATAGTAACCACACTAATAACACACTGTCACACTGCAAACTCAATGGCTATTGGCAATCTTCATACAGAAAAAGTGAAATATCTCTTAAAACCAATCCTCCTAGAAACAAATCACTTGGTACACATATAGAGAATATATTTACCAAAAAGATTATATTAAATTGATAAGGTTAGTGTTCTGCATTCCTATTAATATTGAATGAAATAGACGTTTTGTACTGCGCGTACCGGCGACCTCAAGGCATTGTCAATGGTCATGAGAAATCTTCATATAGAAAAAGTGAAATATCTGTACAACCACACCACCTAGAAACAAATCGTTTGGTACACATATAGAAAACATGTTTACCAAAAAGATTATATTAAATTGATGAGGTTAGGGTTCTGCATTTCTATTAATTTTGAATGAAATAGATGTTTTGCACGACACGTACCGGCGAACTCAAGGCATTGTAAATGGTCGTGAGCAATCTTCTTACAGAAAAAGTGAAATATCTCTACAACCACACCACCTAGAAACAAATCGTTTGGTACAGATATAGAAAACATGTTTACCAAAAAGATTATATTAAATTGATGAGGTTAGGGTTCTGCATTTCTATTAATTTTGAATGAAATAGATGTTTTGCACGGCGCGTACCGGTGAACTCAAGGCATTGTCAATGGTCGTGAGCAATCTTCTTACAGAAAAAGTGAAATATCTCTACAACCACACCACCTAGAAACAAATCGTTTGCTACAGATATAGAAAACATGTTTACCAAAAAGATTATATTAAATTCATGAGGTTAGGGTTCTGCATTTCTATTAATTTTGAATGAAATAGACGTTTTTCACGGCGCGTACCGGCAAACTCTATGGGTTGTTTACGGGTTGATATCGCCACAATGGCCGCGCATCCGGTAGATGACGTTACGTGAATACCCTATATTGTGTTGAAATGAGGCGGGGGTGGGGGTGTATATGTGTGTGTGGGGGGAGGGGGGCTCAGCAGTGTGTGTGTGTGTGTTGCGGGGGGGGGGGGGGGGCATCGAAGAACTCAGTGGTGAGACTAGAGGAAGGTTCCCTATAATAGAAAGACATGCTTATGCACATAAAGATATACATTTGAAATCACTCCACACACACACACACACACACACGCACACATACACATATATATACACACACACACACACACACACACAATTATAATGTATATATATATATAGGTATGTATACCGCCTCTCTATTTTTATTGCACATTTAATAAGCTATTTTCCCTTTTGCTGTGGAACTAGTATCGTTAGACCTATAAACTCCATGTTTAGGCTGGTAGTGATACCATTATTTTAACAAATCTCCCCCATGGTGCGGTCCCCATCCGGGAGGTTGTCAGTTCGATCCGCGGCTAAGTCAAACCAAGGACATAGAAAAATTGTATTTGTTGTTACCTTGTCCGGTGCTCAGCATTAGCAATTATCTGCAATTGGAATTTTCCTGGCTTAAAGACGGTTGGTTAGTCTCATATCTGATTGGCTGATATATAAGATTGTTATGGGAATATAAACATGGATACTATTCGCCTACTGTTTCTCTACTGTTGTCTGACTTTGATAGGCTCACTTCTGACATACCGCTAAGGTATGTCAGAAGTGGCCTAGTTCCCACTTCTGCCACAGCACCACCACCTCACAAACGCAGTCTTCCTAAGTGACCAGGATAGTGGACCCATGCTGGCATTTTGGTGAGCCACTCAGCAGTAACACTGCTAGTATTGCTGGTTATAGAAGTAATCTCTCCCGTGGCTTACCCAGCATGCACTGCGCATACTGAATGCTCCACTGCTGCCATCTGCAGGCCCATGTAGGCGGTGACCTACACGACCCTGTTGACCTTGACCTACTGGCCCACCCGCCTTCTAAAGGTCACTCTCCTAACATAGCACCATGGTCATGACGAGAGGTAGCGGGCGGAACTGAGGTCTAATAGAAATTGTGGTAACCCAGGGGTTTGAGGCTGGTATGTCCAATGCACATATTGTCGTCACTGTAGGGAACCTATATAATTATACACTCACCATTGCAAACTATATAAGATTAAGAGTTACATGGGATGTAATTCTAACCATATTATTGATAGTTTTACGCTTAGTCAGAACAAGACAGTCAACTTTTTCTTCTTCTTTTTTGTTGTAAATTTGGTTTGTTCTGTTCTTTTGTCAATGCCGAAACACTGGTGGGGGTTTAGGGATGCTAAAGATTGTGAGGTGCCACTCTGCAAGACACCCCTACACCGTGACATTTTTGTATGTTACAACTTTGCCAAAAAAACTAGCTATATTTGAATATTTTGGTCTACAATGAAGTAGTTTCCAACACAAGCAGTACAGTTTCACCATTCCCATTTTTAGCTGTCATTTTTGCATGACAAGTGAATCTATTTTTGCAATAAAAAATAAACCAAACATTTTTTCTCTCACTGGATTGCTGTCATTGCTTCTTTGGGGTACAATGAAAGGAATTTTCTTCATTTGGTATGAAAAGAAGAATTAATTTAGAAGAAAACAGTTACAATGTGAGGGACCAACCAATTAGGACCAGCACTGAAGAAGAACCCATTTACCATATAGCTGTTGGAAAAACAACAAAATAACACTTCTTGTGTGGTTTTAATTCATTCGGAAGTATTTCTAATGTATAGACTTTGTAGTCCTCCGGTGCAACTGACACTCGGTGGAGGCGAGGATGCCGCTGGTGTAATGTACGTGTTGGGTACAGTGTTGGGTCTTACGGAGTATAACAATAATGATAATAATTCCCTAACCCCAGTCACACGAGGCCTGCGTTCGCTAACGATCGATTCGCGACGTCAAAAAGTCCTCCTTGCGCCCTCCCTACGCCCTGATTGAGTGCTGTCGCCGCGAGGACGCCAACCTCCCGGCGTCCATTTCGGGAATTTTGGACGCAAGGAGGTTGCTGCTGCTGCACGGGCAACCTCCTTACGCCCTGTTCCGGCGGCGCCATTCAAAATGGTTTGCTCCCTGGCGCCGCCCTGGCGCCGCCCTGGCGCCGCCCTGGGTTAGTGCAAACACATGCGATGCTGCAGTCACCATGTGGTAGGCTCCGACATGGCGCCGACACGGCGCCGACATGGCGCCTAAAACGTATTTGAATTAATGTATCTGATGGAACGCTGGGTGGTTGGCGTCCTTTTGGGCGTAGGGAGGTTGGCGGCGAACGCTGCCTCCCGTGTGACTGGGGTATAAGATATCTTTATACTCGGATGTGTAGATAATGCAGTTTCTTACCCCTGCACCACCCCCGGTCACAGAGTCGGGCGTCGCACTCACTCCAGCGAAAACAATTCCTCGTCTGACTAACAAATCGCCGAACTTCTACATCCACATTAAAATTAACGCTAAACTAGATTTCTGCTCTTTTTAATGTTATGCTTTTTATTTATATATATTTTTATGTCTGACGCGATATGACGGTTTTCGACGATGTGTTAACAATGATTAAGGTATTTAGTGAACAAAATATACTATGAATTACTTGTCTGGGTCTATAGGATGTGTGTGGGTTTTGTGTGTGTTAAGGCCCAGTCACACCTTACCGGACTGGGGAACCGGACACTGTCCGGTGAAATACGGCAATGTCCGGTACATGTCCGGTACCCATCTGGTGGTCTCCGGCGGTGTCCGGTACAAGTTTTGAACATGCACAAAACTTCTATCGGACACCGCCGGACTGATGTGTCCGGTTCATGTCCGGTACCCATCCGTACGTGTCCAGTACCGATCCGTTGGTGTCCAGTTTGTCCATTTTGTCCGGTTCATGTCTGGTACCCATCCGTTACGTGTCCGGTTCTCGTCCGGTACATGTGCGGTACTTGTCCGGTGACCCGGCGGCAATTGAGCCAATTACGCTCCATTTCAATACATTTTGTCACCGGACACCACCGGACTAGAAAATTCTTTGTCCGGTGGTGTCCGGGTGACGTGTGACTGGCGCTTTAAGCGTGACAACTCCATGAATCCCATTGCATTCTTTGTTGCATACTTTCACTGTGTCAGCCAACAAATTATATCCTTAATGCACTTGCCCGAGTCAAGCAAAGTAAGGCTTAATATTAATTATAATTACTGCACCTCCGCATATGACGTTAGGTCGACCGACAGTATGTAGTAATTTTACTTGAACACCTTCAATTATGGTCCCATAATTGAAGGTGTCCAAGTAATAAACCACTATCACATTCATCGACCAGACGGGATGGCCGAATGAGTTAGAGCGTCCGTCTTCCGTGTTTGTAGATCGTGGGGTCGTGGGTTCGAACCCTGGTCGAGTCAAACCAATGTCTTAAGAATTGATACTTGTCGCTTCATAGCCTGACGCTCAGCATTATTAGGATAGGTCAAGGACTGGTTGGCTCAGTGTCAGGATAATGTGACTGAGTGGGATATCAGGTCATGGTGCTGGCGGCCTGGTCTTCCAGTGGGGGCAGCACTATAAAGTCGTCATGAGTGCGCACTGACACAAGTCGGTACCCATCCTGATATGACCTTAGATGTTGCTAGGACGTAAAACAACAACAAACAAACATCACATTCATCGATACTTTGTCTGGTAACTGGATTCCCTGTCCCCGTTGAACCTGGTTAAAGCTGAAATGTCGTGTGATGTCGGGTGGCCTTTCAACTACATCACTGCTTTTGGAAAAATATTTTATCCAGTTTGCTTTGACCATTGAGCTTCAAGGTCACGCCCTAGAGCACATTCTGGGCCTGTATGCATGGAGCGGTGTTAGCGAGTCAAACCGCGGTTAGGGCGGGATTTCTGGTTTAGCACTGAAAAGTCGCTATGCATGGAGCAGTGTTAGGCCAACACCATGAGTTTAAAGTCGGAGATTCTAACACCAGCCCAAAGCAGGTTTACAGCGGTGTTAGTGTTAGGTTAGGGACAAATCTATGCAATCCTATCATATTTAACAGAATTACATACTCAATAAGTGAAATTTCAGCAAATTAACCCTAAATTCGAAGCAATATTAACGCCGCAGCTACATCGACGGCGATATTAATATTGTCAAATCGACGAATGTAAACTAAACAAATCGCCGCCGCCGCTTCGACATCGATATCCATACTGTCGAATATCAACAAAACACACATCGCCACCGCCGCATCGGCGGCAATATATCAGGCCCAAATCTATTCAATGCTATCATATTTAACAGAATTACATACGCAATAAGTGAAATTTCAGCAAATTAACCATAAATTCGAAGCAATATTAACGCTGCTGCCCCCGAGGCGGCGATATTAATATTGTCGAATCGACGAATGTAAAGGAAAACAAATCGCCACTGCCGCCGCCGAATTGGCGGCTATATATTAGGCCCAAATCTATTCAATGCTATCATATTTAACAGAATTACATACACAATAAGTGAAATTTCAGCAAATTAACCATAAATTTGAAGCAATATTAACGCTGCCGGCGCAGAGGCGGCGATATTAATATCGACGAATGTAAAGTAAACAAATCGCCGCCGCCGAATCGGCGGCTATATATTAGGTCAAAATCTATTCAATGCTATCATAATTAACAGAATTACATACGCAATAAGTGAAATTTCATTAAATTAACCCTAAATTCGAAGCAATATTAACACCGCCGCTAAATCGGCGGCAATATTAATATTGTCGAATCAACGAATGCAAGCCACCCCCGCCGCTGCCGCTGCCGCCGCCTCCTCCGTAACAAGCGCGCTGGTTCCCAGTGGGTAGAGAAGGCAATATATTAGGCCCAACCAGGTGCTCGCCTGCAACAGGCTCCATAATGTATAAATTAATTCACATATAGCTAACACGCACCGTTTAGGCCACCATGCATACGGCTTGACATACTTCGCGATGCCCATGATAACCGGTGATAGCTACCCTGTGCTAGACACCACACGCCGCTAACACTGCTCCATGCATATGGGCCCTGGAGTGTGTACTGCTAAAGTGGTAGCGAACTTTTAGCGAAGTAGACCCCTCGGGAGTTGAGAGAAATAGTGTATGTGTGGGTATGGGTGCGTGGGGAGGTACCATGAGCCCACAACGGTAAACACAGTGCGAGCTACTTTGGTTCCAACCACAACTTCACCCTTCAGCCCCAGACGGTCTGTTTTCGGATTACTTAAAGGGGCAGTAACATGGCTAACTTACACTAACTACTACTTTGTTAAGAAACCCCTCCCCTCCCCTCCCCTCCCCTCCCCTCCCCTCCCCTCCCCTCCCCTCCCCTCCCCTCCCTCCCTCCCTCCCCTCCCTCCCCCTTCTCTCCCCCCGTCCCCTCCCCTCCCCTCCATCCCCTACCCCCTCCACCCCGCTCCACCCCGCTCCCCTCCCCTTCATCTCCCCTGTTCCTCCGCTCCCCTCCCCACCCCTACGCTCCCCGACTCTCCCCTCCCTCCATCCTCCCTCCACCTCCCCCCCTCCCCCCCCTCCCCTCCCTCCCCCTCCCCTCCCCTCTCTTCCCTCCCCTCCCTCTCTTCCCCTCCCCTCCCCCTCCCCTCCCCTCCCCTCCCCTCCCCTCCCCTCCCCTCCCCTCCCCTCCCCTCCCCTCCCCTCCCTCCCCTCCCCTCCGCCTTACTCATCTCTCATCCCCTCCCTTTCCCTTCTCCCATCCCCTTCCCTCTGTCCTCCTCTCCTCCTCACATCTTAATAGCTTTGCATTTTCGCTGACTTCCTTGAAAAAAGTGCACAGCCCCTAGTGATCTTAGCACTGCCAAATAATCGTCATCAATTTACCAGGAATCAGATTTATGCTTCTTGTTTTTCTTGTCATTTTTATCGTCGTTAGAGGCAATTTTCATCCAACGTGTATAAGTACAGACAGAATATCAAATCTAATGCACGCTAAGTTTTACTTTTATTTATAATCACCGAAGTGAACTGGCACGATAGCACTAGGTGTCTTAATATGCAAGCTTGCATCCATATATCAGCGCATCAAATATACATGGAACATCAGACTTCCACTATAAGCGAGTGATATTTTCAGGTTGTTTTTCCCCCTCGCATCAAACTGAGCGAGCACAAATAGACTTCCTATCGGTGTGGGTCTGGCTTTTCACTTTTCCAATCTCCAAACGGTAGAGCTCTTTACATGGTCCATCAATGTCTGGTGGAATCAAACTGACTGGCGTAGTGGTGGATACAACAAGATTCCCGGATAATGAATGGTGACAGGGAGGGAGAAAAAAGGAAGTCTACTGGAAAGGCGCATGCGCACAGCACGCGCCTGCGCAGGGCGCCGTGGGCGGTCTCGTGCGCTGCATCATCAATGACGTCACGAGACGTGACGTAAAACCGTGATTAGACGAAGACGGTGGAGAGCTGGTGGCGCCCTCTGGTGATGGGGGCGGACATTGATAGGCCAACAGCTCGAGGCGGAGTAGAGATAACATCAGGCTAGGAAAGATGGGCGTGTGCCTGGGAGGTCCACATTTTGTTATCTAGTCTCTTCTTAACTCATTGCCTTTCTTGAATTAAGGTAGTTTTAGTTTCTAGTTGAAAATACGCCAAATTACCTCAGCAGTCTTTGTTCATGGCATTTGTAATCAGATGTAGGCACCGCGCAACTAAGTTTATTCCAAATTGGAATGATTTATTTAATGTTAATAGAGTTTATTTTAAAATTGCATAGTCCGATGGTCTTGATTTTCTTACATTTTTCTGAGATAAGTATATTAAATTGATCATTATTATCTACCTTAGTTTAGTTTGAAGTAACTTTTAATTGAAATTCAAACATGTGAAAATAATTGTGGAAAGCACGCCAAAACTCTGATACCATAGGCTTCTGCAGTAACAGGTTCTATTAAATTGACTCAGCGTTCCCTTCTATGTGGCAACAAATACTTAATAAGTGCATCAGTATCTAAGTTAGATATGTAGAATCAAATCTAGATAATTGTTTCGATTTTGACAATTTGCTGCCTCATCAGACTATGCAGCTTTAATGTTATTTGTAATACACCTTCACCTGGTTGAGACTATGGTGCCCTCTATAACACATCTGAGAACATAGCAACAAAAAATGTGATCACTAAAACACAGTTAATGTATCGCCAAAACGAATCTACATGGGCCATGGCTACTGTAATCACAGTGTATATACTAGAGTGCTTTGCTATTAACAGTACTTAAATAAGCCCAGTGTGGTCTGTAGATTAACGTCACGAGTCGTTGTGTTTATATCACTATTCCGGCCCATTTGTTATCTCGGTAAATGGGTTAATATCGGCATTCAGTCATTATCGGCATTGGAAGCATTAGTCATGCATGACCACATAACTCCTACCCCGCCCCCTCCCCAACCACCACACCCAATCGCCACACCCAGCCCCACCACACCCTCAAAGTCAAACACCACTCGCGCTCTCTCTCTCTCTCTCTCTCTCTCTCTCTCTCTCTCTCTCTCTCTCTCTCTCTCTCTCTCTCTCTCTCTCTCTCTCTCGCTCTCTGTCTGTATGTCTGTCTCTCTCTGTCTCCCTGTCACTCTCACACTCTCGCTCACACTCTCGCTCACTCTCGCTCACACTCTCGCTCTCTCTCACACTCTCTCTCACACTCTCACTCTCACACTCTCTCACACGCTCTCTCACACTGTCTCACACTGTCTCACACTGTCTCTCACACTGTCTCTCTCACACTGTCCCTCTCACTCTCTCACACTGTCTCTCTCTCTATATATATCTCGCTCTCACACTCACACTCACTCACACACTCACTCACACACACACACACACACACACACACACACACACACACACACACACACACACACACACACACACACACACACACACCACTCGCACCCCATTTCTTTATCCCGCACCATCACACTCACACCCATCACAGCGCACAGAGGGTGCACACGTGTGAGGATGAAGATGTTGATGAACTGGGACTGGGAAAAAATGTGCACCAGGCATACATAAAAATGTAGGGTAAAGATGTGTGCAATGCACTTGTAGTGAGGAGTGAGAACACGTGTAGGTTGACGGCACTCAGTCAAGTCGTGGTTACCAGCTACCTCGAAACTATGTCTGTGCAGTAACTGGGTGTTGATGTGTGATGTAATAAAGCAGTCTGCATCTCTCCACGTGATGACGTGTGAAAACTACTAAGTTGCGTAAAACTGATGTTAATCTACATTAAAGTTGCATAGTCCGATGGTTTTGAATTTCTGTCATTTATCTGAGATAAATATATTAAATTGATTGTTATAATCTACCTCACTTTAGTTTTAAGTAACATTTATTTTAAATGTCTAACTTTCGAACTATTTGAAGTGCAACCTTGCAGAATTTAAGAAACTCAGACAATACAGGCTTCTACACTAACACTAGTAACACAAACAGGTCCTATTATATTGACTCAGTATTCTCTTCTATGTGGCAACAAATGTTTAAAAAGTGCATCAATATCTAAGTTAGATATGTAGAATCAAATCTAGGTAATTGTTTTGGTTTTGAAAATGTGATGCTTCATCGGACCATGTAGCTTTAATACACACACAATCCTCTTAAAGGGTTTATCTTTTAAACAAACAACAAACACTTGCTTGGGTGGAGGTGGGGGGGGGGGGGTCCAGCAAGTGGAGAGAGAGGTAGGTTCAATGTGAGCCAACATAACCAGTGTTAACTAAGTAAACTTTTTGTGTTTAAAAAAAAATTCCCATTAGGTTTTCTACATGTGGTTTATCTACCATATATCAATTAACTGGAATGTTTTATTTTGCCGTTTTATTTGTTTTGTAAACTTTCCCATGGATTGGACGATTGGTTTGTTTAGTAAAGCTGCCTAGGTTTGAAAATAAAGCACATAACTGAATTAACAAAAGAAAAGTTAAAACCTTAGCTTACTTATTTGTGAGAAGGATTGGGCCTATTATTAGTTTATTCTTAATCTTATGAAATCAGAATGCTTTTATGCCTTTTCGTTTCTCCCTTGTGGAAAATTAGAGCCCTTTAAGGTTGCAGATTGATTTAATTATTTTTAATACCGACCCACCCAGGGGTTAGTCTAAGGACTAACACGTGTATATATACATAAACAATACTCATACTCATAGAGGTGGAAAATGAAATCACCAAAATCCAGCAAACGGAAATGGAAATAGCCCTATATGGGTGCCACCATTTGTACTCATGTTGAATAACCAAAATCCAGCAAACGGAAACGGAAATAGCTCGTCAGACAACGCTATGCAGTAAGCAGGGTGGACGACAGCGATTGGTTAATAATATTAGATACCGGCAGCACCATGAAAAAGTCCAGGAATGGTGCTTTTTTCATCAATATTCACATTCTTGAAACTATTTCTGTATGTATTTGATTTTGATGAAATTGCATTGCCTAGAAGATCAACATATCTTCTATCCAATGTTGCTAGATTGAAGATATAATAAGTTTGTACTTGAGTAAAATCCATTTGTATGATGAGTGTATTTAGTGAATATTTCTTCATTACTGGTGTCAATGAAAACGACTCTGAAAACAGGGTATTTTTAATGGGCTCGTGCCTCCTTGCACTACATCGTAGAAAGTCATCGATGGTACCAGAAGAAGCGCAATGACCCCGGCTTTCTATCCATATATAGTTTGCCATAGGGCAAAAAGGTCAAATTCTGCAATTTAAATTATTTTGAAAGTTTAAAGCCCATTTACTGAATTAACTAATATTTAAAACCTAATAAGATTTGGTATGGATAGATAGGCAATTTGATTCCCTTTCCAATGATGCCAATCTTGCTATAGTGTTAGTTAGTGCAACGAGCCGCAGACAGAATATTTACACCAACTTGTTTGGACCTTTGCTGACCACACTAGTTTCACAATGGTAATGCCCATGTAGAAACATGTATATGACATTGATGTCTATTGAGATATATTACAGCATATATAATCTAATATTGGGCCAAATCTGGGGAGGATCCAACCATTGCTCTAGGCACAGTGAATAGTTTGTTTGTTTATTGTTGTTTTACGTCCTAGCAACATCGAAGGTCATATCAGGACGGGCACTGACTTGTGACAGTGTGCACTCATGGCGACTTTATAGTGCTGCCCTACTGGGATACCAGGCCACCAGCCCATGACCTGATATCCCACGCATTCACATTATCCTGACACTGAGCCAACCAGTCCTTGCCCTATCCTAATAATGCCGATATATATATAATATTTTCAATATTTTTGGATATAATATTGAATAATATCTGTTTGTCTTAGAGAATGGGTATTGTAATACTGTGCCAAATATGAGGCAGATTCAAAAGATTGTTTTGCTGCAATGAGCTTTCAAACATTGAAATGTTGAAAATAATTCACTTACAGATGCTGTTTACATGCAAACAATTACACTTTTTGACATTTTAGGATGCAAATATCTTGTGATTCTCTGCAGATAGAGCTCTGAAAAAAATAGGGTGTTACACTGTTATGAATAGGTGAACTATTTAGAATTTATTCAGTCTTGTTGCGTTTTTTCCAAGAAAATGCCATGCTTTGAAAATGGCTATTTGGCCAAATCAGAATGATTTTGTTTGTTATGAATTGCACTTTTTGACATTGTCTTATTAAAAATCTGCTTGACTAATTGATTTAGCAATTGACAATTATAATCCCTTTATATGTGTACAATGGAAATTGTTTAGCAGAACTCCCCTCACATCCTTCCACTTTTGTTCCACCTTTAATTCAAAATTGATACATTTTTATATATTTAATCTTACAAAATTATTATCTCAAGAACAATACTATATATAGCCTTTCTCTGGATGTGGGCTTGTAATTTCAACATCTACAAGAAGGAATAAAAATATTGCACCTTATGCATATTTTTTTATTTCGCTCCCGGTACCTAATAATATACTTGTGTTGATAAATAAATAAATAAATAAATAAATAAATAAATAGATAATTCTCCGAGCATTTAGCGACGGTCAGTCCTAAGCATTGCTTATTCATATTATGTATTAGTCCAATATTGCACATATGAATTTTACTCAAGCTATTTTACCAGATGGCTTGGGAAGCACGGTCAGGGCCATCTGGGGTTAGTACATCTGGAGTCCACGTGATGGCGCCACCGCATCGGTGCGAAAGTAAACTGTAGCGGCTGGCTTTGCTCGGGTCAGTCGCGAGGGTTGTTTACTCGAACAGTCGGTGCGTGCACAGATCGACAGTTTGTGCTGGTCGCTCATTAACCGGAAATGCCGATAGTGAATGGATTAGATTGTTTCTCTCTTTTCCTAGCAACTTGGACGGAATTAAGTGGAAGTAAATGATGTAAGCGATAAAATACTGTTGATTAGTGTGGGGGTGGGGGGGCACATTCAAGTTGACAGCACACAATATTCACAACGCATGCGACATCTGACGGCAACGACGAACACTACGGTTGTGGGACTGTTGCGCATACAAAAGCGCATGCAAAAGCTATGGAAATTACGAACTTTCAAATGCATGTATGTCAGTCAAATTTTGGGATATTTTGAAAATTCCAAAAGTTTATTGCTTTTGGGTCATTGGAGCTTCCCAGAAAAATTACATTTTTATGTTTGGACCCTTTTGAAAATTGTAGGAGGGTACCAAACTAGTCAGTCACTATAAGCGAGTTCAGCATTGTCCGCGCGCATGTGCGGGGCCGACTTCCGGGCGTCCCTCTCGGGATAAACAAAGCCACGTTTTGCACTGCACATATGGCATTGAGCAATCTTCTTTCAATAAAAGTGAAATATCTCTAGAAACAAACCACCTAGAAACAAATCGCTCGGTACACATATAGAAAACATGTTTACCAAGAAGATTATATTAAATTGACACGCTTAGGGTTCTGGATTTCTATAAATTTTTAATAAAACTAACGTTTCGCACTGTGAGTACCAGCAAACTCAATGGCCTTGAGCAATCTTCTTACAGAAAAAGTGAAATATCTCTAAAACCATACCACCTAGAAACAAATCGCTTGGTACACATATAGAAAACATGTTTACCAAGAAGATTATATTAAATTGATGAGGTTAGGGTTCTGGATTTCTATTAATTTTGAATAAAACTAACGTTTCGCACTGCGCGGATAGGTGTCACCGGCAAACGCAATGCGCATAGTCATGCACGTGGGTTTGTTTATCCCGATGACTTCCCATCAACCACCGCGCGCCCGAGATGCTGAACTCGCTTATTAATACACAATATTCACAATGCATGCGATATCTGACGGCGACAACAAACACTACGGTTGTGCGACCGTTGCCACAGCACATGCATGTGAATATCGTGAATAGTGCTACAATATGTGACTGTTATAAGGGATACACTGCATTTCAATAGGAGTTAATTTAAAACACGCTATTGTATATATGCATACAACTAATCAACCGGACGATATGGCTGACTAATAGATAGCCCTGTCACACTACGATGCATTGCGCAGGTGTGTGCCGATGTAGGTGATTTTGCACTAATACGTCGGAGTATGTTGATATGCGTTACTCGACTGTTACGCATTCATTGTGTGTACGTTGGTATACGTCAATGTTTGTTGTTATACGTTGTCGCTTGTTAAGGGGTCGCAAAAGTTTTGTGCATGCACAAAACTTCCAACGTTCGACAACATGTGGCTTTTACGTCAGGCGTACGTTATGTATACGTGAGACATGTTGATGTACTTTAGACGTAAGTTAGACAAACATTGTTCACTACGTAGCATTACATTGACCTACGTCAGTCGGACAGTCTGCATATTGATAATGTATTGACAACGTATTGTCAATGTATTGACAATGTATGGATAACATACATCTAACATACGTTTTGCGTTTCTCCACCATGTCTTGATGTATGCAACATATAAGGCATACTTCTGCCAATCAAATTATATATATAATGTTCAACGACGTTCTGCGAGCATACACTGAGCGTACTGCGAGCGTTTTTCACCAAGAGGCACGTTAGCCAAACGTTGTCCATGCGTTCTGCTACGTTGCGTATACGGTATGTATCCTTCCAACTTCCCCCCCCCCCCCCCCCCGCACCTAACAGTTTGATGCATCTCAACATTTGAAAGTGATTTTAGCCCTTGGCCACTCGCTTGCGTGATGTGTCATAATGTGACAGGGCCATAAGTATAAAGACACTCACTTCCTATGCGGGATTTAGCAGGATCAATCCCCGGCTGATTAAAGGAGTGTACTTTTAGGCTACTTGTATTGGTATGTGTCACCAACATTACTAGGATATATAGCAATGACTGGTAGTTTCACTGTCAGGATAATGTCATAAACTCACAGAGGGTAGGAAGATGTGGGAGAATGCTTTCAAACAGAGAAAGAATGCATGCAGTAGATAGCTACACAACAACTGAAGGTGAAAAAACAGTGGGAACCACAAG
Source organism: Branchipolynoe longqiensis (assembly GCA_030323885.1). Taxonomy (NCBI): domain Eukaryota; kingdom Metazoa; phylum Annelida; class Polychaeta; order Phyllodocida; family Polynoidae; genus Branchipolynoe; species Branchipolynoe longqiensis. Next base: position 29,253,413 of record CM059196.1, on the reverse strand, counting down.
ACTTGTGACTGCCTAGCGGCGAAAGCAAGTCATTAGACTTCACCTTAATGGGCAGCATAAATACACCGTCACCCCCTAACAACAAAATGTGAGTGGCTACATGATATCCCAGTATGGTAGCACTGTCAAACCGCCGTAAGCAGACCTGCCACATGATACAGGTTACCTGTACCCAATACGGATTTTGGTGTTATTTTTAGTGATACGACCATTCTCCATTTTGATGTGGATTTTTAGTTAAATTTATGGGGAAAAAACATGTGTAGCCACAGCCACAGTGATGAATGTTGTATGTGAATGTAATGTAGGTTGTTGTATATAATGTTTGAGTAATACAATTATGTAATTGTATTCCCATGTTTTTTATGGTATGCGGGACATATGTATATAAGTTATTACATATGATACAGATTCATACAGGATTTTAGGTAAAAAATACAGATTGCAATCCAAAAAATATGGCATGTCTGCATGAGTGTGCCCTGTCACAAGTCGGTACCCGTCTTGGTATGACTTAACCTTATACCCCAGTCACACGAGGCCTGCGTTCGCTTATGATCGATTTGCGATGTCAAAACGTCCTAATTGCGCCCTCCTTAAGTGCTGGCGCCGCGAGGATGCCGTCCATTTCGGAAATTGTGGATGCAAGGAGGTTGCAGCTGCTGCACCTGCAACCTCCTTGTGTCCTGTTCCGGCGGCACCATTCAAAACTGGTTAGCGCCAGGGTGCTGACCTGGCGCCGACCTCTTGGTTGGCGACCTGGAGCCGATCTGGCAGCCAACACATGCGATGCCGCACTCACCGTGTGGTCGCCGCCACCCTTTCCCCAACCCGGCGCCGCCCTGGCCCCAACCCAGTGCCACCCTGGCGCTGACCCAGCGCCGCCCTGGCGCCGATATTTTAATCAATGTATCGAGTGGGAGGTTGGCGGCGAAAGCTGGCTCTCGTGTGACTGGGGTATAAGATGTTCATTAGGATGTGAAAGCACACACCAAGCCAATCACGTGACCAATCACTGCTCGCTCCTTTCAGGGCCGGACGTGGAAGACCCTTTGTCGAGCGGCGAGCGGGAGACTTCGGCCGCCTCGACGTCAGGCCTGACCCAGGACCAGGAGGACATGGGCGGACAGGACCCCGGGGGGAACAGCGACAAGAGCGGTAGCGACGGAGAACCCTGGCTTCAGAGTATGTGTCGGAACCCCACGAGGAGGCGCCACTGCACAGGTCGGACTCACGCCCACCACAACTCATCGCGGTGCTCATGCGCAGTAGTGTGTGCTTGTGGATGATTGTGGCGGGATATTGTTGCGTGGTTTTGATACCTATTAACCTTTTATCAGAAATTGTGCACCATTCGCCAAAATTTGTATTTTAACTTCTTCTTTTTTTTATCAGGAATTATACATTATTCGCCTAATTATTTATTTTAACCGTTAGTAAACAGTTATGCTTTGTTTGCCTAATTATTATGTTAACTTTTAGTTTTGAAACCGCATTATTTGCCTCATTGTTATTTAAACCTATTCTCAGTAATTGTGTACTATTCGCATTACAAAGTAAACATTTTGAGGTTTCGTTTCAGGATGCCTGTTTTTATTCAATTTCTTTTTGCTTCTTTTGAATTCCTTTGGAATGTGTGAAGGCACGAAATTAACAAAATACTAATACGTTATGCCAAAAAAAAGGGATCTTAGTTGTTTAAAAAAAAAAAAATAGAACGCAAGAAAATATAACTCGAGTTATGTTTCTAAGCTAGTGGTATCAAAACCTAACAAGACATGTGAGTTCAACTGTGCTCTGCATGTGTAATGGAATGTTTGGAATGTTAGTGAGTTTGAACACTAAATTCCACTGAAAGGGATATATGTATGTTAACTAATACTTAGTGGGGAATTTAAGCTTGTGTTGTAGTAAAGGGGAGTATTACTATTACTAGTATTAGTTATTTACAAACAAATAGGATACTCAGATGAGAGTGGTGCTCAAACCCACATTTCTGCCATTCCAGGGCAAGCGTCCTAACCATAAAGTTAAGTCCTCTGATGCAAGCAACCTACCCACGCCTACCTGTGTATGTGGCATTTCACCTGTGGTTGTGGTGAGTGTAACTCACTAGGCGTACACTAATTCTCCTAGAATGGCAACTCTCATAGTTACGATTACAAGTATTCAGGTAGAGGCTAGTGCATTTCCATTATATTCACAGAGTAGGTTCAATACTCGGCTTGTACAGTGTCGTAATGTGCCCCAAGCCACATTTCTACCATTCTCGGGTGAGGGCTCGAACCATTAAGACTAGGCTCTCTGATGCACCCCCTCCCCCCCCCCCCCATCTCACACCGTCAGTTCCTGTGTATGTGGCATTTGAACTGGGCAGGTGAGTACAACTCACTACACTTATACTGTACATTTCCAATAGATTTAATCTATGCAGCTAAACTGACCAGTGTGGAAAAAGATTGATTGATTGATTGATTGGTGGTTGCTTTACGCAGTGTCAGCAGCATAGGCGAGAAATGTTTGTTTTATGTTCAAACCATCGCTTTTACATGTAAAAGCAGACAATCAATTATGTCCCAATAGACACTCATTAAATTAAAAAGCTCACAATCATATATTTGTGGCCAAGGGAAACAAATTCCCATAGAAAAAGAAAAGTTTTAGTGTGGAAAATGTATAGTCTTCTGCAGTATATGTCTTAATTGACAATGACCCCGATTGCATTAGAATGTCAATATTTAATTGTGCTAATTTTGCTTGCCTAAATAACTCACACCGTAGACCAAGGATTTTGATCACATTGTGACTTACTGTATTTTCAGGATCATGGTCAGGTTTCATATAGAAAAATATAAACACGCATGAACATTTATTACATCACCCTACTTCGAATAACCAGTGACTAGTAACTAGTGGTGGTGTCGCAGGAACCAGCGGGTAACTGGCTAAAGTAACGTTAACAATGTGCACATTTCCTGTGTTCAGATGAGTTTCTGGGACCTATGTTGTGTCACAGGAACCAGTGGATACCTGACCAACTGTGAAGTGACTGTAGTAACAATGTGGACTTTGGCTGTGTTCAGATGAGTTTCTGTGGGATAGCATGAAATTATATTCAACTATGCGTTATATATGTACAATCCAATACACTAGTAATCAATACCACTGCCACAATCCTGTGGCTTGGACCGGTGGTGTCACAGGAACCAATGGGTACCTGACCAACTGTGAAGTAACTGTAGTAACGATGTGGACATCGGCTGTGTTCAGATGAGTTACTGTGTGACTTGTAGTAGCTTATTGCATAGCATGACATTATATTCAAGTATGCATCATTTATAATTATACACAGTCTAGTACACTAGTAATCAATACCACTGCCTGTAGCCGGTCATGTCGCAGGAACCAGCGGGTACCTGGCCAACTGTGAAGTAACTGTAGTAACGATGTGGACATCGGCTGTGTTCAGATGAGTTACTGTGTGACTTGTAGTAGCTTATTGCACAGCATGACATTATATTCAAGTATGCATCATTTATAATTATATACAGTCTAGTACACTAGTAATCAATGCCACTGCCATAATCCTGTAGCTGTAGCCGGTCATGTCGCAGGAACCAGTGGGTACCTGGCCAACTGTGAAGTGACTGTGTAGTAACGTTGTGGACATGGGCTGTGTTCAGATGAGTTGCTGGGGGACCTCGAGGCGGACTACTTCACCCACCGGGTGGCGCTGCGGGGCGTGCCGGAGCCGTGGGAACTGGTGTACCCCGTACAGGTGCGGCGCAACGAGCAGCTCGGGCTCGACACGAGGGACCACAAGGCCAGGAACAAGGTGAGCAACGCACATCACTCTTTGAAGGGTTCTTACGGGTTTCTAGGAAACTGGGGGAAAGTCTTAGAAATTTAAATTAAGTTTCCCAGGTCCTTGAAAGTACCTCAAAAGCAGGCCTTGTTTTCTTTTAAAAAGAATTATTGGTCCGAAAAGTAATTTAATATCATGGATGGCAATTGAGTGAAGGTTTGTTTATTTTATATATATATTATATTTATATTACTGTAGTCCAAAGTAAGCAGTAATACTTTTTTTTTAAACAAAAAAAACCAACAACAGGTATTTACTGAATTAAATAGGTTTAAGATAACTGGAAAATGGCGGCTCATGGTCCTGGATAAGTACTGGAAAATGGTAGCTAACTGGACTGAAAAGTTATAGAATTGTGTTCAGCCAAAAGTGTAGGAACCCTGCATCAGCATGTTAGCAAAGTCAAATTTCCTTGTTTTTGGAGGTTTTTGTTGTTGTCAGAGGCGATTTTCATCCCAAATGATATTAATTCTGAAACTGGGTTCTTTGAATTGACAACTAAATAAATCCTTAATTAAAAAATAAAATGTGTGTTGGGAATTCATGACTTAGTAATTTATTTCTCTGTAACTTGTTTGATTTCTCGTGCTCATAGTATTTAAATGTTTATAAAACTATGCAATTTTTTGTGACAATTGAGAACGACGAATAAAGTATTGGGAATGGTCTGAAAAGGCAAATTTATTTATTTATTTGTTTATTTATTTATTTATTTATTTATTTATTAACAGTTTATTAACTTCAGAAAGAAAATGGGAGTACAAAGAAATAAACATAATTCATTACCTTGACTACCACACCAATTCCGATAACTGTTAAACCAATACCTGTAACAAATCTGTTTTTCTAAATTTGTATTCTTATTCTTTCTGATGTCTGCAATATAAATTTAATAAGCCCCAACAAGTAACTGTGCCGTATATAATCTACAACATTATTGTGTGAAATGGTGATGAACGCTGCAAATTGATACACTTTAATTACAGCTTGCTATAATCAATGTATGCCTTTATTACCCGTTTCAGAACCAGCACTACCATCACACATCTATTCAACTCCTGTTGTTTGGACGACGTCTGAAGATAAAACTGGAACTTAACAAGTCAGTACATTCTTCTGCATGTGGTCCATAGCTATTGACCTACTTGGATTGCAATTTGTAGGGATGAAAGATCTCTGCGATTTCTCGGATTTCCACGATTTCTTGTATTTACTGATTAACGTTAAACAAAATGCCAATGAATCAGGATATATGTGACAAAAATTGGTGTGTTAGAATCCCGTTCTGATATGACCATAGATGTTTCTAGAACATAAAACCCAAAAAGAAATAGTTATGTATGGGCGATAATATAACCACAACAAGGATAGTTGAAACCTGACTTCCGGCATTTTTCCCGCGATTCCCTGAAAATCCTAATCCTATGCGGAAAATCTGGGCTTACACAGAAATTCGCTGTCGGTGTAATAAACTCGCCTTGATTTCCGTGATTTCTGCATTATGTACCACTTTCACTCTTGAACTTGGTGCTTCGCTTGAAAGCTGATAAACAAAGCCTACAGCCAATTTGTCTAGTTTTCACTTTCGAATATCTCCAAAGTTAACCCTTTAAAATAAAAGTTACTTCAAATTAAAGTAAAGTAAAAACTTTAAAATAAAAGCTAAACTACCGGCTTTATAATATTGAATAATTTCATTTTTCTTCACAGGGAATTGCTCTCGGCTGGACTCAAGCAAAAGCGACATGTGGACGAGACAACTCAGATGATCACAGAGGTAAGGTGCAAGCCAGCCATGGGTTGGTTAAATACTTGTACGAGCACAGGTACAAGATGTGTAATTGGTTAATCTATCTAACTGATAATTTGCTGCGTAAAAGAATTATTCAGTATTACAAACCAACTAGTAAAGATCTGTAGTACCAAGAGGGACACATGTAGTATCAAACCAGGCATCTGTAGTACCCATAGTCCACTCTAGTACCAACATCCCTGTGGTACCAACATATCTGTGGTACCAACACAGGCACCTGTAGTACCAACACAGACACATGTAGTACCAAACCGGGCATCTGTAGTACCCATAGGCGACCCTAGTACTAACAGGTACCTGTAGTACCAACACATGTAGTACTAAACCAGGCATCTGTAGTACCCATAGGCGACTAGTACTAACAGGTACCTGTAGTACCAACACATGTAGTACCAAACCAGGCATCTGTAGTACCCATAGATGACTAGTACTAACAGGCACCTGTAGTACCAACACATGTAGTACCAAACCAGGCATATGTAGTACCCATAGGCGACGACTACTAACAGGTACCTGTAGTACCCATATGTGACTAGTACTAACAGGTACCTGTAGTACCAACATGTAGTACCAAACCAGGCATCTGTAGTACCCATAGATGACAAGTACTAACAGGTACCTGTAGTACCAACACATGTAGTACCAAACCAGGCATCTGTAGTACCCATAGGCGACTAGTACTAACAGGTACCTGTAGTACCAACACATGTAGTACCAAACCAGGCATCTGTAGTACCCATAGGCGACTAGTACTAACAAGTACCTGTAGTACCAACACATGTAGTACCAAACCAGGCATATGTAGTACCCATAGGCGACTAGTACTAACAAGTACCTGTAGTACCAACACATGTAGTACCAAACCAGGCATCTGTAGTACCCATAAATGACTAGTACTAACATGTACCTGTAGTACCAACACATGTAGTACCAAACGAGGCATCTGTAGTACCCATAGGCAACTAGTACTAACAGGTACCTATAGTACCCATAGGCAACTAGTAATAACAGAGGCACCTGTGGTACCAACACAGACAGATGTGGAACCTGTAGTACCAACACAAGCACCTGTTGTACCAAAACAAGCACCTGTTGTACCAACACAGGTACCTGTAGCACCAACACAGGTACCTATTATCAACACAGACGTGTAGTATCAAACCAGCCATCTGTAGTACCCCTAGGCGCCTCTAGCACCAAGAGGTACACCTATGGTACCAGCACATGTGTAATGCCTATTGCATCAAAACAAGCACCAGGAGTATCAAAACGGGCGCTTGTAGTACCAACACAGGCACCTGTAGTACCAATACAGGTACCTGTAGTACCAACACAGGTACTTGTAGTACCAACACAGCTTGCCAGTGTTGAGTATGTGCATTTGGTTCTTTTTTTTAAAGCTTAAAATCTAACCCTGTCACGTTAATATTATATTGAATTTAGTTAATAATGTACATTTATTACAACACCATACCAACAGGAGCCATTACAAGGTTCTGTACAATAAAACCACAGTATGACATATTTACAACCTGTCAAAGATTATTAAGAATACAGACATGCTTATCTTTACCGAGGGAACAAAACCAGATGAGTTAAGAACAGATTAACATTTCTCTGGAAAACAATCGTTAACAAAACAAAAAAAGTTTTGTATTTACTTTTTTCTACCAACCTATTCCATAAAGTGGGGCCTGGCACATCATTGTTACTACTGTTCCCAATGTTGGGTTTAGTTAATGGTGCAATTATTCGGTTGTAGGGTCCTGTCGAGCACTGCTACTACCAGGGGAAGGTGCGCCGAGTGCTCGACTCCAGGGTCGTCGTCAGCACCTGCAATGGGGTCAAGTAAGTTCAATTTTGTGGTCACGAACCATGATGAGGTCATGAAGACTCAGGTGTAAGACTTTCTGAACAATGGTGAATAGTGATTGGTTGATTGGTTATTGGCGTTTTACGTCCTGGCAACATCTAAGGTCATATCGCAATAGTTACCGACTTGTAACAGTGCACACTCATTTCAACTTGATTGTGCTGTCCCACTGGGAAATCAGGCCGCCGCCACCATGACCCACTATCCCACTCAGTCACATTATCCTGACACTGACCTAACCCATCCTTGCTCTATCCTATTAATATCGAGCGCCAGGCTAAGAAGTGACAGGTATCAATTTTATAAATCATTGGTTTGACTTGACTGGGAACTGAACCCCTGACCTTCTACCTATTCAGCCACCATGTCCGGTAGTAAATAGTGAGTGAACATGCATGTTTCACAGTTCATGGAATATGCCCAATTATTATCTGGTCGCAAAACATTGATTGATTGATTGCTGATGGATTAACGCCATGTCGGCAGCAAGAGCCATATTCACGGTGAAAGCGGTGTATATTCTGTCAGTCTTGTTAATCACCTTCACATGCCTACATTGAAATTTACATGAACTTCTGAAATGGTCAGATCTGTATTAAATGCCAACGGAAATAATCTCTGGTGCAATTTTGAAGTGATTAAGTTTGTTTCAAATGACTGCAAAATTTAACTCATGAAGCATACCTAAAATTACAGGATGGCATACAGCCTTAGGAACTGTAAAATTTGTCTGTACTTTACGTTGGTGGTGAATGATGCCTAGGTCTATCATGGATAGTATTGAATAGGATTATCTAGAGTAATGTTGGCAGAGATAAGTTGGGGGGGGGGATTAGAAGGGTGGGTCCATTGCCTATTCAGTGAATTCAAATGAAGCCATATGTGGGCCCTCAATGCGTATATAATTAAATGCGGTGTGTCAATTTCTTATGCGGAAAATTCACAAATGGATGACCTAAATGGATTATATTTGGGGCATATTTAAACAAAAAAATGCAGACACAGACACTCAGACAGACACACACGCACACACACACACACTCACATACACACACACTCACCTACACATACTCACAGATATACACACACACACTCACATACACACACATGCACACTCACATACACATGCTCACAGATACACACACACACACACACACACACACACACACACACACACACACACACACACACACACACACACAAAAAGCAAATTACCTCCCCCCTCACACACACAGACCTACATATACCTACATGTCCACTCTCTCTCTGTCTCTCCTTGCCTCTCCCATCACCTTCTCACCTCAGTTTGGATTTGATCAGAAATGGTTCCTTCTTCCAGTGGGATCATACAACTTAACAACGCGACCTACGTCATCAAGCCCCTGGCTCGTGTCACCGGCACCAACAACCAGGTAAACCACCCACTCCGATTGCAGGGATGAAAGATCTTCGTGGTTTTGCGGATATATATCCACGATTTTTACTGTACTGCAATCCCGCAGCACTGTCAGCATAGGCTAATATGTTGTTCAAACATCACAGCACTATTAGTGTATGCTAATACGTTGTTCAAATCCCACAGCACTGTCAGTGTAGACCAATATGTATGAAACCTGACTTCCAGAAATTTTCTGCGATTCCCTGACAGTGCTAAGTCTGGGAGAATATCTGCGTTTTCGCGGAAATTCACGCACTCTTACAATTAGAGAGATAAGAAAAAGAGCATGGTTTAAATTGAGTTTATTTAAAAGTTTTAATAAAATTAATCTGGGCCGACTTATCAGCTAGCATCAAGTTGAGGACGAGGTACAGAGACCCGTGTCCTGAGCAGTTCAGAGCATCATGAGATCAGGCAGTCAATTCCATTCGAGGAATTCCAGGCAACATCAGGTTGTTAGTCCGGAGCAGCACTCGCACCTCTGGTCGTGGGTGGGAGGGTGGGTGAGCGAAGTGGAGTGATGACCAGCCAGCAGCGAAGTGACTAGCTAGGGGTAGTGAGATTCAGCAGGAAAGCTAAAAATAGACAGCCTCGTTTGCAAATTACCCATGTTAGCCTGCAGCCAACATGTTTAATTTGCCGTCGGTTACAGATAACCCTCCGTAGGCATAGATTTCCGTTGGAGACCACTTCCATCCCCGCGATTGGATGGTGCAAATTGAGAGAACAGTTGAATGTAATTATGTATTCACTGTCTTGAGTGTGTGACAATGTAAATTGTCTAAGTGTATGCCACGGTCTCCAATTTGTTATCCATCTATGAGAAGTAAAAGAAAATTTGATACAAATTGTAATGCATTTAGGCCCCCTTTAAAATAGTCTGCATTTAGGTATGGAACAATCGTCGTGGAACTATTATGATATTATAAATGAAATAAGCATATCATTTTAAGTAATTGACATATTCAGATTGGTGTGGATGCTGGTCCTTGCAACCCTCCTAATATAAATCAGTATTAACTAGAGACTGCTAGATATCGTCACAGTACTCGCATAAGCAGTTATCCCCTATTGAAATTTTCCCTGTTTAATAAATATTGAAAAATAATAAAAGATAAGAGGGAGCGGCATAAAACAGACAAAAAAGACTTTATTGACAGCTGGTGTAAAAGGAAAGCCACAGTCCACATATACATTATAGTTATATGTTCCATTTCTCACTTTCAGACACGCTTTCCTCACGTGGTGTATGATGCTTCTCTATCGACGTCCTCCGAATGTGGTACGTGTGGGTTATTGTCCATCCCTCCCCTTGAGTTTGGGTTAAAAATGGACATAATTTCTGTCATAGGTATGTCCCTCAGACCCCACGTTGCATACAGTGTGAAGCTCACATCAGTGCTTTATAGGAGTATTTTTGTCGGCTGTGTAAAAGCGATGGTTAAACGAAAATGGACAGAATACAAGTTAAACACTTCTCGCTGTGAATATGGCCTTTACTGCCGACATGGCGTTAGACACCCACCAATCAATAAATCAATCTTGGTGAAGGTAGTTAAACAGTTCATGTGTTTAATGTAGTTGGACAGCATCACTTTGGTTAATTTAGCGGGCACGAGGCAGTCTACAACAGGAGGGGAACAAAGGTTCAACTTGGTATTGGCACAGCCCTTCTTCCTTCCTTCCTTCCTTCCTTCCTTCCTTCCTTCCTACCTACCTACCTACCTACCTTTCCTCCTTCCTTCCTTCCTTCCCTCCCCCTTCCTTCCTTCTTTCCTTCCTCTTTTCCTTTCTTTGTTTGTTCGTCGTTCCTTTCTTTGTTCCTTCATTCGTTCCTTCCTTCTTTTCTATCGTTTGTTCATTCCATCGTTTGTTCCTTCCATCGTTGTTCCTTCATCGTTTGTTCCTTCTTTTCTATCTTTTCCTATGTCTTTCTATCTTTTTCTGTCGTTGTTTGTTTCTATATCTTTGTTTCTTTCATTCCCCATAATACATTGGATTTGACACTGATACTGCTTTGTATACTGTCACCATATTCACTGCCTTCTTGTTGCTTCGCTCGGTGCTCGTCAGGTAACAAGCGTGGCATGTGGCACCCGTTCATGGACCTTCACCGCGGGGAGTTCCTGAAGACGACTAAGATTCTCAAAGTACAGCAGGAGGACCGCAACATCCTCACAGAACTCAAGGTCATGGAGCTCGTCCTCGTCTCGGATCACACCATGGTGAGAACTGGCACCTTTTTTCCACACAAGCGCACACGCACAAATGCATAAATGCACACAAACATACACACATACACATACCCATGCACACATGCACTCATACACCTACACACATACCTGCACACATACACATGCACACATACACATATACACATTTACACATACACATACACACAACTACACATACACACAAATACACATACACACACTCACACATACACATGCACACATACACACACATATACATACATACACACATACATACACACATACACGCACACACACACACACACACACACACACATACGCATACACGGAGATACCCTTAGCGCTACCCCATTGAGCACTGGCTCGCTATAGCGTGCTTTTATTCATTTTCCCAGCCGAGTCAGTAGGAATATGGCAACCACCTCTCTTCACCCTCCATACACGGGATTTCGAACCAGATCAGCTAATTAACATCTATTATTGATGTGGGAATCAAACCTGGGTTCTTTCTGCTGCTCTCCCCATACACATGTGGGGGTTGCCTAACTGTAACACAATCGCCATTCAGGCCGATTTACCTACTCATCTATTTTATTCACAATTCCTTCACAGCATTACCACATTAATTAATACATTAGTTCTGTGTGGTATCCTGACAATGCCGGCTTATTATCTTATATTTATCTGACTATTTTTCAAAGGCACATGTCTATTTATGCTATGTTATAATGACCCCATGTAGCGCTGTTTCGTTTAGCGTCACAGATTTTAGAAACCTATCTAGAGCGCTAACCGAGGTATTCCTGTATGTTAACAGTTCGTTAGTTAGTGGTGATTGCTTAACGCCGTGTCGGCAGCAAAGGCCATAATCACAGCGAGAAGTGTTCAAATCTTATTCTGTCGTATTATTATCGGACCGTCGCTTTTACACAGAATATCTATTAATAGCTATTTTCCCCCTGTGTTGTCCATTGCAGTATGCCCGGATGAACTTCACCTATTCCCGGGCACTACACCACCTCATCATGATGGCCAATATACTGGACTCGGTAAGCAACCACACTATGCCCAAACCGCACCGACCTTATTTTACTCTGACCCACTAGGCAGGAGGTGGGGAGGGGGGAGGGGGCACATCTATAAAAAGTTACAACTTGATATAAATAACCTGTCTGAAGTGAGTGACTGACTTGGCGGGTCCTGTACAAAGTTAAAACATAGCTTTCAGTTTCATACTCATTGTTAATCAGACAAGGAAGTAACTAGCAGAAATTTGATTATATAGTGCTGCCCCACTGGGAGACCAGGCCACCAGCATGATGACCTGATATCCCATTCAGTCACATTATCCTGACACTGAGCCTACCAGTCCTTGCCCTATCCTAATAATGCCAAGCACCTGGCTAGGAAGCGACAAGTATCAATTGTTAAGTCATTCGTTTGACTCGACTAGGGTTCGAACCCATTGATTCGAATCCCATGATCTACCAAAATGGTAGAAGGATGCTCAACTCATTCGGCCATCCGATCTATATATTTAATGCCTATGATAGTCCAGTTTGAAATCAGTACAGTTCATAATTCTCTTCCAATGGTGACGTTGCCATGTTATTTCTGCACTCACAGTACTACAAGGAGCTGGGCGTGCAGGTCCAGCTGGTGATGGTCGACCTGTGAACTGATTTCCGCCTCCTCAGCTTTGATGTTCGCCGTGTATCTGATTTCGCACTCGCAGTACTACAGCTGTGCACGGTCCGTTTAGTTGCCGCCCTCACAGTACTACAAGGAGCTGGGCGTTCAGGTCCAGTTGGTGATGGTCGACCTGTGGAACCTGCGTGACTTGATTCCTGCCTCCCCCAACGTCCGCCAGGTTCTCCGTGACTTCCTCCTGTACCGCAAGAGGTCGCTGCTCGCCGTGCCACATGACATCGCCCACCTGGTCACGTGAGTCAATTATGTAGCAATTGTGATTTTTAACGCAATCTGCAGTTGGAGAATGATGCCAAAGCCAAATTCCCCAAAAGATCATACTTGGTTCTCAGATATCGCTGCTAAGTCAATTTAATAGAAGCTGTTACTGTCGAAGCCTATCGTGCCAGCATTTCAATGTGCACACCTTTCTGAATGCCATTGTTGTACCTATTTACTCGATACCAGCGTATTACTTGTGATTATATCCACTGATTTTCTGTGTATATATTAGACTCTCAAAAGGTGCTAAGCAATATGGGACAAAACTTTGTCCATTGTAACAATCAACATACTATCTGCTTATGCATTTGCTCAGGATAAACTGATTTGTTTTTTACATGGTGTTTCATAATCCCAATAGAATACATATTGATTTGAAGCAAATGTCCTTGTGTTTTCAGTGTAACCGTTTCTGTGCTGTTTTGTGTCAATCATTACAAGGGACAAAAAAATAAGAGTTATCACCTTTTGAGACAGGCTCATATATATTCTCACATCACTTCACTTCACCTTGAACCAGGCGCCGTGGCCGAATCGGTAGAACGCAGGCCTCCCATGTGGGAGATCCATGAGTTCAATTCCCGGTCGAGTCAAACCAATGACTTACATAATTTGATACTTGTTGCTTCCTAGCTTGGCACTCAGCATTAATAGGATAGGGCAAGGACTGGTTAGCTCAGTGTCAGGATAATGTGACTGAGTGGGATATCAGGCATTCTCTGTGGCGGAGTGGTTAGAATGTCTGACTTTTTTCTAGCTCGGACTCCTAATCTGAAGGTCTGTGGTTCGATTCCCTGTGCCCCCACCTCTGCCAATTTGGATTTCCACCGCTGTGTATAACTTACAGCGTCATCAAAGGCCAGTTGCTCTCATACCATGTCTATGTGGTGTGGGAAGTTAAAAATCCCTTGGGTCGGTAAAAGTGTAGGCTCGGGCTTTCTATCGACAAACTGTCTAATGGTGAAAACAAGTCTATTCAGACTTATCCATGATAGGCAGTATAAATCTTCAAGAAGGTCATGGTGCTGGTGCCCTGATTTCCCAGTGGGGCAGCACTATAAAGTTGCCAACTTCACCTTGCCATAACCCATCCTGGTGACTCTTCAACCAGCTCTCTCTCCATGATCCATTTTTCGCTCTTCTCCACAGACCTTTGAGAGTCAGCGAACTCCCGTCCTGTCCAAGCTTTGATGTTTGTCCACCTCTAGACTACAATCGCTCTAAAAGAAATGCAAATGTATAATATATGTATGTACATATATGTTTGTATTTCTCCAACCGCACACAACGCATACCACACATATTATATATCCACCTATAAATGCCTGAATGATGTACTTCTTGTTTTGTTGTCACATTTACAGATGCAGTCATTTATGTCCCTGTCATAAAGAACCCCCACCCTTTTTTTTGTTTACACAGTGGCGGCCAGTTCGACCACGGCGAGGCGGGCATGTCTGTGCCCGACTCCATATGCAGTGAGCGGTCAGTGAGCGTAGGTCGTGACCCCAGTGACCTTGACCCCCAGCATGCCGCCACGATCGCCGCGCACTACATAGGGCATACGTTGGGACTGGCGCACGACGATGGTGAGATAGATACATACACAGTAAAACCTCTCTAAATCGCTCGACCATGGGACCGACGTTAAGTTGTCCAATTAGGACGGTGGTCGGTTTAGAGAGGTTTTTTTTTTTATCAGTACAGTGGTATTGTACCGACGATCGTTTGGGACCCAAATAAAGCGATTGATATAGGGGAGTGGTCGATCTGTGGAGGTGATCGGTTAGAGAGGTTTTATTGTATTCTATATATATGATATATGTGTGTATATGTGTATATATTGTATATGATATATTATATATAATATACATCATATAATTATCATATATGTAATATATATAATATATATTATATACATATATATCATATCTATATATATATATATTCAAAATTATGAACCATATTGCTCACGGGCACAGAAGACGATGAGACTGGATGGGAAAACACGGCTTTTACTCGGGCGCGACCCCTGGCCTCTAATGGAAATGTACATGCTAGATCCACGAAGGGCCGTGGCCGACATAAGGTCATGAAGGGTGATAACAAAACAGCATAAGATGAGAGATGCGACATATGCACAAGATAATAGATAAGAGAACATGGCAAGTAACCACATAGACAGGTAGGCGTGGGTGGTGTGGTGATATCAGGGAGCCCAGGTGGTGTAATGGTTGGCACACTGGCCTGGGGTGCAAGGAGATGTGGGTTCGAGTCCTGCTCTAGGCGTGATATTTCCCATTTTCATCACCCCCGCGACATTAATTACAGTAACATGTGATTAGATATTTCAAGGTGATTTACCACTTGCAGGGTTGTCAATTGGTGAACTCTCAATTGAGTCGTTAATTGACTTCATTGATTTTTGTGTGTTTATTTTTGTTTTTATGAGTTCGTTTTTCGATTGGCTGTGCCAATTATAGTGCACGTGTGGGTGGGTGGGTGGGTGGGTTAAAAAGGAGGTGTAGTAGTGATCAGTCGGAGGCGCTGGTGCAGACTGACTCCCTTGTGTTGTGGAGAGCGGAGCTCCAGTAGTTGGTGTGATCTGATTGGCTGAGGTGTGTGTAATTTGATTGGTCGTGAGTGTGTGAGGGAAGGTGTGGGGAGCCTCCCCCCATCCCCTAACCACGCACCCCCCTCCCCACCTGTCGGTGGGGGGGGGGGGGGGGGCGCTGGCAGTCTCACCTCCCCACCGTCCCCAGCAATGAGTCCGAATCCCAACGCTCATTCCCGACAATGCACCTGGAAGACTGTTTAAAAGAAGGAAAAATCCCAAAGGTTCTTATAATACTTAAAAGCTGACCGAAGCTGTACATGTAATTATTAGATGGTATTGTTTATGATGTTCCCGTTTTTATTTATAGATACCTGCTACTGTCAAGACTCTACTGGCTGCATAATGACACACAACATTCTGTGAGTAAAAACTACATCATTTGACTACTGTTAAATAGCCGCTATAATATTATTTATAGCAACGCCAATGGCATCTTATGGATTTTAAATACTCCAGAATAATGATTCACAAAAATAGTGCGCTTTTTGGTGAATCTTTATGAGTTATTTGAATTTAGTCCCATTACTAAATGCACTTTTTTTTGTAATATGGGTATTCGGAGTTCCGCTGGTTCCCCAGGAAGGACTAAAGCTACAACCCAACACGCCGGGTCAAGCTTCAGCTTACACACTATGGGCGTAATCGATTAATCAACTCCGGTCACCCGAGCCACTTTTTGGCACATGCGCACATCCTACAGACTCGGGTTGAATAAACGAATCTGCTCGGGGTGGACAAAATGGTGGCTTAATCTAAAACTTAATATATATTTTTTTCAATAACCGATATAAGTACAGCAAAATAGGATTTAAAGTATTATATGATTGTAGAAGCTGACAATCTGGGTTATTAAAAAAAAAGCATTAAAACAACACGTTGGAGTTGTACTGGTAGCTGTTATCCTACAGGTACCAGCACAGATGTGACGTCATCGCTCCTAGCAAACCCCAGCCAAGAGGTGGGTTACTGGGGTCGGGTCGTTTTGCACACGGAACATGTTTTTGTCGACTCCACTCACGGTGTTCGATTTGAAATTCTGACGACTCGGGTGACCCGAGTCACCCGGGTCGTGTTAATCGATTACGGCCCAGAAGGTGGGATCGGTGCCTCTCCCACCACTATCCTTCACTGTAGACCCTAGATAAAAGATTCCCCCCCCCATACTTATAGTAGGGATGAATGACAACATAGTCTAAATACGGCCGAAACTAGTTTTAGTATGGATCCATAGAATGCCGTCGTTAAGCTACATATTTTATTATATTTCTCAAATCAAAAGTAGCGGGTAAATATTAAGATATATGTGAAGAATATATTATGCTTCTTAAATTAAGAATTTATCTGCTCATTTCTTTTACCCAGCAAGTAGATATTTTTCGCCAGCTTTTATATAGGGTTGTTCTTCACCGCTACTCACAAGCCGGAGACAACGGATTCAGGGAGGGAGTTTCAGCTTTCCACAATCTTGTCTTAGTGGTTAGCACTGCGGTGTATGTTGGTGACCCGAGCTCTTGTTCTGATTCTTGCAGACGACAGGCCGTCGCCCCACCCCGCCACTTCTCGTCCTGCTCACACGGCGCCATTAACAGCTCGCTGCTCGCCGGGCTCGGCTCGTGTCTCTTCAGGCGCCCACTCTCTGTGAGTATACCTGCACTCAGTCGGCTATTACCCTCCCCCCCCCCTCCCCCCACTCGAGTTGTACCCGGGCACTCACCCATACTCTGCGAACATCAAAGAACAGTTAGCCTGACCTTTTTTTTTATAATTTAAAGATATTTTTTTGAGGTTATGAACTGACACTCTTCAATTTGTGTCTTTTATTGTTTGTTTATATATATGCCAGTGATATATAGTGACTCAATTGAGTCAATATCACACTCGTTGGTGATGATATTTGTGGAAAGCCATTAAATATGGCTGATTTCTTCCATGGATTTTGGTAATATCGAAATTTGGTATGTGTGTAATATATATATAAGATCCATTGAGTCTCATACTAAGTGGAACTTAATGATAGATTTCCTCACGAGGGCGAGAAATGGCGCCACTAGTTGAGGCGGTGTATCCCATAAACGCTTGGTGTCAGTCGCAGTGTCACTTCATACTAAAATAGATAGGTTCTTTAATCTTTGTTTTTAGAGTACATTTGATGACTTGGCACTCACAATTAGTAACTCGGGTTATAAATGCAAGACCCACCCATGTCATTCTATTGAATTGACTTAGAGAATGCGCTAACACTAATTGGATTTGAACAATGCCATGGGTGGTATGCAGTGTATATATATATATAATGTAGTGAATTCATAAGGGTGGAGGGTCTGTTGCATTTTCCTTTTTAACTTTTTGTTTTCCATGCATGAACTTGGTTTATTAACAATGACACAAATACACTAAAACCTCTCTAACCTCTCTAACTGACCACTTCCACAGATCGACCAATCTCCAATATCGATCGCTTTATTTGGGTCCCAAACGATCGCCCATACAATACCATTGTAATGATGATAAAAAAAACTCCCTACGCCAACCACCTCCCTAAATGGACCATTGAAAGTCGGTCCCATGGTCGGTCGATTTAGAGAGGTTTTACTGTATAATAAAGTGCATTTTTGCCCCTCCCTCGGATAGAAGACTAAAAACACTTAGTCACGCGTGAGACTATGTGAGGCTTGTACTTGTATGACCCCTGTACTAAACTGACTAACTGCTTGATTCCTGCTGACGCAGCACATTCCGAGGCGCCCCCTGGGGGCCGGGTGGGCGCGCTCCTGGAACCCGGAGGACCCGCTCGTCTCTCACGTAACTGTCGCTTTGTCACTACGTCATGTACGTTGTCACGGTGACGTCATGTGCGTCGTCATGTGGTGGCGTCGCGTTAATATAGGATCCACCTTGGTTTCTTTTTAATTCTTTTAATTATTTTTTGGGATGGCTGCGTTGTGATGTAACTTGCTGCGTTGTGATGTCACCATGTGGTCGACTGAGTCAGTGATTGCATTCCTGGTGACCGGGCGCGGTGGCTTAATTGGCAGAGCGAGGGCCTCGCGTGCGGAAGGTCCGGCGTTCGGTTCCCGGTAGAATCAAACTAATGATTCCAATGATTGATTCCAATGATTGATACTTGTCTCTTCCTAACCTGGCACTCGGCATTAATAGGATAGGGCAAGGACTGGTTAGCTCAGTGTCAGGATAATGTGACTGAGTGGGATATCGGGTCATGGTGGCAGCACCCTGATTTCAAGTGGGACAGCACTATAAAGTCACCATGAGTGCATACTGTCACAAGTCGGTACCCGTCCTGATATGACCTCAAATGTTGCTAGGACGTAAAACAACAACAAACAAACAAACAAGCATTCCTGGTGACGTCACCATAGGCTAGTATCA
Source organism: Branchipolynoe longqiensis (assembly GCA_030323885.1). Classification (NCBI taxonomy): domain Eukaryota; kingdom Metazoa; phylum Annelida; class Polychaeta; order Phyllodocida; family Polynoidae; genus Branchipolynoe; species Branchipolynoe longqiensis. The sequence goes on along the minus strand of CM059196.1, from coordinate 29,234,233 downwards.
TGTCGTGACATCACTGCGTCGTGCACATCGTCACACTGTGAGCTTCTATGTTGGTGTGAGATAGTTTCGCATTCACGCCCATTTGTCGTCTGTGTCATTCTTATACTTCTCGCCGATTCGTTCATATGCCCTGTGGAGTGGAATGCTGTGGTTGATTTATTTGACATGGTTTATATTTTGGTGTGTTTTGATCTTAGATTTTCAATCCTGCGACTAGTATAATAAATAGTCCATCCCCCCACCCCCCACCCCCGCCCCCGCCTAAGCTCTGGCACAGGTTATACAAAAAGTGAAACCCCGTTATAAAATGAGCATTGGGGTCCTTACAATGTCATCACGAAAACAGCATGGTCACGTTAAATCGGGTTTCAGTTTACTGAATTATCTTTGAATTCAAGAATTCTGTGTCCAATGAATCATCACGCTAGATCTGAATTTGCGTTAAATCAGGGCGCCTTATAACGGGTCTTCACTGTATATATACAACCAATTAGCGCTGGATGCCAGTGTGTATGTGGTGGGTTATTAGCATAATTAAGTGGATAGGAAGCGTCAAATAGCACGCCGTCGTTTCCGTTTCCGGTTTACATATGTTAATGCGCAGCGACATATCCTTCGTGCATTCCTAGCTGGTTGTGGTGCCAGAACTAAGGTTAACTACTGCACACTTGGGCTTGCCTTAAAGGTCCCCACACACGACACTGCTTATGACTGTCAAGTAACTTATCTTATTGTTGCATAGTCCGATGGTTTTGAGTTTCTGCTAAATTTGTTTAAGGATACATATATTAGGTTGATCAATATAATCTACCTTGTTTTTAGTTTGAACAATTTAATTGATTATAAATGACTAACTTTGAAGATATTTGAAGTGAAAACAGGCACAAAATACTGTTGGCATGCACAGCAAAATTCGGACACCATAGGCTTCAGCAGTAACACGAACAGATTATATTAAAATCACTTAGTATTCCCTTCTCTGCAAGAACACATGCTTACTAAGTGCACCAGTATCTAAGTTGGATATATATAGAATCAAATCTAGTGTTTTGGATTCGAATATTTAATGCTTTCATTGGACTATGCAGCTTTAACAATACTGACATGTCGGGAACTTATGTGAAAGCACGATCTGTCCTGATATGACCTTAGATGTTGCTAGGAGGTAAAACAACAACAAACAAACAAACAAACAAACGATCTGATCTGTCAAACCTTGCTACACTACCGTCATAAGTAGTAATGTGTAGTGCTCCTAATCCCACTCATTTCCCCCCGTGTGTGATATTTGTATACAATGTTAAATCTAGATTTGATATGAATGTCACTCGTTATGATTGTTTTGATGTTGCACTAATTACTAAATAAATAGTATAGTCTTAATGTCAAGCACATTTGTATAATTGTTGACATTTATTTTAATATTTACGATTAATAAATGAGTGCTGTGTTTTATCTGCATACATGTCTGTTCATAGATAGTTTTTTCCTTCAATGTGTGATCACTACAAATAATGTTTTATGTCAATCTTAGATGGATTGATTTATTGATTGGTAGTCACTTTTTATAACAATCATTATTTGCAGGCAAAATTGAAGGACCGTAGGGACAGATTTTCGGTCATTTGATTGTTGTTTTTTGTGTGTGTCGTATTGCTTCTCATCATTTTAACTATGTTTTGTGAGTACAATTTTGCTGTCATTCGATAACAATTAAATCACTTCAAAACCTCACCTGAGATAAATTTGTTGCTGTCATTTGTCACCAATCTGACAATTTCAGATTTTCCCGTAAATTTAAATGTAAACATATGTGATTCACACATTTCTTTCCGAAACAAACAGTGACTATCTTTTTGCTGTGAATATGGCCTTTGCTGCTGACACAGCATTAAACCATCGCCAAACAATGAATCCTATTCTCAGCCCTATACCACCCCAGGTCCATCCTACACTATATTATTGATAAATTACACGGTAGGATGAAACACAATTTCGATGACTTTCTGAAGTCTGGCAGGTTCTAACACACTTACCATTATAATCTTTATTAAAGCAAATTTCTTGACGAAAATGGACACAATATGTAATGTCATTGTCAATTCCAGGGTCGGTCCGGGGCGGAAAAGTCATTTGCCCCATTTCAAGGCCTTGAATCTAACCTATTTTGGGTAATTAGTCTTGAAACGCCTTGAATTCCGTTAAACTGTCCCCTCTGATCTAAATTCGTCCAAAATCACCATTCGCGATTGTTGATTGTTTCCTGAAATCCAATTGAAAATAGTCTTGGATTCCTATTAGAAACAGCCTTGAAACGTCTTGAAATAGCCTTGAATTCCATATCTTCACTTGCATAGGGACCCTGCAATTTTACTCTAATCTTCAAACCATAAATACAAGAACCTCGTGTCTATGTGAACGTTGGGGAGGTATGAGCAGATGTACCACAAAGTATTAAAGTGCTGTCATGTACGATTATATGGCACTCTTATGATGTGCAGCTAATTTTTTAATGCACAATAAAATTGAAGCTTTCACACACTTGTAACCACAGATGACGTACCCCCAGCGCTGCGGGAATAAGGTCCTTGAGCGTGGCGAGGAGTGTGACTGCGGCAGTGAAGAGGTGAGTTCACAGGTCACGGTCAACCCCCAAAGGTCATCTCACTATGTTCACCTAGATGTGTCAGAGACTAATCAGCTACACAAGGAGACTCCACCAGTGGAGTGATTTGACTCAGGTTTAACTTTTGAAAGTATAATGAAATATTTGGATTTGTAATTTTTATGTTATTTTATTTTTCACAGCACATTGTTAGTCATATATATATATAATGTACTATATAATTTATTATGGGTATATAAATGGAAGAATGCCTCCTAATGTTTCTGGTCGGTGTCCTGACAACGATCCTCACATACCAAACTGACTCGATATGCTGATAGTCGGTCATTCTCTGCATCCCGCCGACTCTGACTCTTGACCAGCTGACCCCTAACGGTCGCTCGCTTCTAAGTTTTAAATATTTAATATATTTAATGTTATATTTAATATATATATAATGTATATTAAAACTACAATAGAACATTTCTGTCTGGCATGCCTTTTGAGTTACTCCCCGCATTAGTTCTTGCCGCTGCCACCAGAGAGCGGGTCGAGTTGGTGGGAATCCTCTATAACCAAGGAACCTTAGTTTTAGATGTTGCTAGAAAATCAAACCCAAACCAAGAAAGAGTTAGATATGGGTGATAATATAGTCACAACAAGGACAGTTGAAACCTGACTTCCGCCATTTATCCACGATTCTCTGACAGTGCTAATCCTATTGGGGGGTGAGGGGGGTGAGGGAGTGCATTTTCAAAAAATTTCGCCGTTAGTGCCATGGTCTTGGTCTGATTTTCACATCTTTTGTCGGATACCACTTTCATCCCTGTATAAGTTATAACGATGGCCCTCGGGCCCCTTTTGCCCGATAGGAGTGTGCGGTGAACGACCCCTGCTGCGACCCGGCCTCATGCCTGTTGAGGCCCTGGGCCACGTGTCGGGCGGGCACCTGCTGCCACAACTGCACCGTACGCCCGTCCGCCCACGTCTGTCGCCACCCGCTCACAGAGTGCGATGTGCCCGAGTTCTGCACCGGCCGCACGGGACAGGTAAGCTTCACTGTAGTCATGTACTAATGCGCTGCTCTGACCAAGCCGACACTGGTTGGCAGCCGGACGGTGGTTGGCAGCCAGATGGTGGTTGGCAGCCAGATGGTGGTTGGCAGCCGGACGGTGGTTGGCAGCCGGATGGTGGTTGGCAGCCGGATGGTGGTTGGCAGCCGGACGGTGGTTCACAGCCAGACAGTGGTTGGCAGCCGGATGGTGGTTCGCAGCCAGACAGTGGTTCGCAGCCAGACAGTGGTTCGCAGACTGGCTGAATCCACATGGGAATTCTACTGCCTTTTGTCAGCAGGGTGGCTTGGGGTTGAAGGGTATGGTGTGTGTATTTCTTCAGGCTGCTGCTTTGTGTAATGGTGGTTGAATTTAACCTATTTTAGGTAATTAGTATTGAAAAGCCTTGAATTCCATTAAACTGTTCCCACTGATCTAAATTAGTCCCAAATCGCTATTCACCATTGTTGTTTTTTTCCTGAAATCCAAATGAAAATAGTCTTGAATTCCTATAAAAAAAACAGCCTTGGAATAGCCTTGAATTCCATATCTACACATGTATACGGGCCGTGTTTATGTACCTAACAATGGTTTGCGTTTGCTTGCAGTGCCCTGAGAATGCGCTCGTGCAGGATGGACAGCCGTGTCGCTCTGGTGATGCGCTCTGCTACCAGGGTTTCTGTCACACACATGCCGACCAATGCTACGCCCTCTGGGGAGCAGGTGAGGAAATGAATAGAAGTAACGCCGCTTTGAATTGAAATCAGGAATCAGTCATACAACATGATCACACCCGAGTATAATGGCTATCATATGTAGCCTTTGGTATACTAGTTTAGTATTTACCTTATGATATAAGTAAGAGACATTCTCTTCATTTTCATAAGACTTAACAGTAAAAATATGCAATGCATTACCATATGGTATCGCTTCCTAATCCATATAGGGGGCGCCACAATCTATTCCTATTCTGGCATTCAGCAAAATCGACAGAATCATTCAGGTTTTGGGTTTAGAAGGCATTGGTTATGGATAAAGAGCCCATGATTGTCGGTGTTCATTCTTTCAGGTGCTACGCAGGCTGTGGATCGGTGTTATGAGAAGTTTAATCCGACGGGTAACTTTAACGGTCACTGTGGCGTGAATACGAAGAGTGGAACACACAGCAAATGTGACATGTCGTGAGTATCCTCTAATGCATCAGTTTTCACTACTCGCCTGGTTGACTCTGGTTTTTAAAAAAACACCCCAAAAAACCCTACCCTCTCCTCACCACTTCTGCCACCAATACAAGCAGATCATTTGACTTTTCACATCTTCCCGTATCTTCATTCATGCAGTTGGAAATAAAGCGGCTTACTTCTACAGTATTCTCACGGCTTAATGCCCTGGGTATTTAAATTGGCAAATCATTGAAGTGGGGGGCGGGCGTTTACCCACACATGGGCATTTAAGGGGTGGGTGTTTACGAAATAATGGCTAAGTGGGAGGCGGGTGTAAACCCAAACATGGGCGTTAACCTGCGAGAATATGGCAATAGTTGCGTAATATAGCCGAAAGACACAATTTTATACTCGTAGGCATATATAAATTATAATAGTGTTCACTCTTTGTTGACATTGAAGCACTCATTGCATTCCATTACATTGATTTAATTATGCACCAACTGAAGCTACAAGTGTTCGCTAGGCAATATCTTTGCTGCTGTTGTGTAACTGCGTCACTTTCCTCTGTGGAATCTGAGCTAATGTGGTGTTCTCTCACCTAGGAACATTCAGTGTGGCCTGCTACACTGTATGGGGGGTGGAGAGGAACCACGCGTCAACGTAAAGAAGACTTTCACCCTCACCACAATGGTGGCCGACGGAGAAACCTTCCAGTGCAAGTAAGTGAAACAGTGCCAGACTAGGTGGTTTAGGCTGAAAGTAAAATGTAAATAAGCAATCACTAGAAAATGTAGTTTTAAAAGAAATGTCTCAGTTTAATTGCATATTGATAACAAAGCTGAATTCTGTTGGAAGCAACCTACTGGTTTCTTCACGGGACAAGATGGCCGAATCGGTAAGAGCTTCATGCAGAAGGTTGTGGGTCCAAATCCCAATCAAGTGAAATGAATGATTTACAAAATTAATATGTGTTGCTACCAAGCCTGTCACTCGGCATTAATAGGATAAAGCGAGGACTGGTTGTTTCACTAATAGTCTGACTCAGTGGGATATCTGGTCATGCTGCCTGTAAAGTCGCCATGAGTGTGCACTCTCACAAGACAGTGCCCATCCTGATCTGGCCTTTTAAATGTTACTAGAACCCCAACAAATACAAAACTAGTTTATTCACCCAACTTCGGGGCGTGTAAACGCACCGGATCACAGCTTTCGCCCCTCCTCAGGAACCAGCAGACAGTAACTTGGGAGACACATGTTGCTGGGAGAGATATTTACCTGCCAGTTCACAGCTTCCGGCCCTCCTCAGGGACCAGCGGATACTAACTCGGGACACACATATTGCTGGGAGAGATATTTACCTGCCAGTTCACAGCTTAGGCCCTTCCTCAGGAACCAGCAGACAGTAACTCGGGAGACACATATTGCTGGGAGAGATATTTACCTGCCAGTTCACAGCTTAGGCCCTTCCTGAGGAACCAGCAGACAGTAACTCGGGAGACACATATTGCTGGGAGAGATATTTACCTGCCAGTTCACAGCTTCCTCCCCTCCTCAGGAACCAGCAGACAGTAACTCGGGACACACATATTGCTGGGAGAGATATTTACCTGCCAGTTCACAGCTTCCGCCCTTCCTGAGGAACCAGCAGACAGTAACTCGGGAGACACATATTGCTGGGAGAGATATTTACCTGCCAGTTCACAGCTTCCGCCCTTCCTCAGGGACCAGCGGATACTAACTCGGGAGACACATATTGCTGGGAGAGATATTTACCTGCCAGTTCACAGCTTCCGCCCCTCCTGAGGAACCAGCAGACAGTAACTCGGGAGACACATATTGCTGGGAGAGATATTTACCTGCCAGTTCACAGCTTCCGGCCCTCCTCAGGGACCAGCGGATACTAACTCGGGACACACATATTGCTGGGAGAGATATTTACCTGCCAGTTCACAGCTTCCGCCCTTCCTCAGGAACCAGCAGACAGTAACTCGGGAGACACATATTGCTGGGAGAGATATTTACCTGCCAGTTCACAGCTTCCGCCCTTCCTGAGGAACCAGCAGACAGTAACCCGGGAGACACATATTGCTGGGAGAGATATTTACCTGCCAGTTCACAGCTTAGGCCCTTCCTGAGGAACCAGCAGACAGTAACTCGGGAGACACATATTGCTGGGAGAGATATTTACCTGCCAGTTCACAGCTTAGGCCCTTCCTGAGGAACCAGCAGACAGTAACTCGGGAGACACATATTGCTGGGAGAGATATTTACCTGCCAGTTCACAGCTTCCGCCCTTCCTGAGGAACCAGCAGACAGTAACTCGGGAGACACATATTGCTGGGAGAGATATTTACCTGCCAGTTCACAGCTTAGGCCCTTCCTGAGGAACCAGCAGACAGTAACTCGGGAGACACATATTGCTGGGAGAGATATTTACCTGCCAGTTCACAGCTTCCTCCCCTCCTCAGGAACCAGCAGACAGTAACTCGGGAGACACATATTGCTGGGAGAGATATTTACCTGCCAGTTCACAGCTTCCTGCCCTTCCTCAGGAACCAGCAGACAGTAACTCGGGAGACACATATTGCTGGGAGAGATATTTACCTGCCAGTTCACAGCTTCCGCCCTTCCTGAGGAACCAGCAGACAGTAACTCGGGAGACACATATTGCTGGGAGAGATATTTACCTGCCAGTTCACAGCTTCCGCCCTTCCTGAGGAACCAGCAGACAGTAACTCGGGAGACACATATTGCTGGGAGAGATATTTACCTGCCAGTTCACAGCTTCCGCCCCTCCTCAGGGACCAGCGGATACTAACTCGGGAGACACATATTGCTGGGAGAGATATTTACCTGCCAGTTCACAGCTTCCGCCCTTCCTCAGGGACCAGCGGATACTAACTCGGGAGACACATATTGCTGGGAGAGATATTTACCTGCCAGTTCACAGCTTCCGCCCCTCCTCAGGGACCAGCGGATACTAACTCGGCAGACACATATTGCTGGGAGAGATATTCACCCCGCTTTCGGGTGTGCAAACATGCCAGTTCACAGCTTCCGCCCTTCCTCATGGACCAGGGAGATACATTACTGGAAGAGGTATTCACCCCCCTTCCGGGCGTGTAAACGCACCGTATCACAGCTTCCTCAGGGACCAGCCAACACTAAATTGAAACACATATTGCTATTTCCTTTTGCCTCACACGCTGACTGAAGTGTTTCTGTTGCAGGGTGGTTAACAGTCGCTCGGCCTCTGTCCCCTACCTGGGCATGGTGGAGGATGGCACGGTCTGCGGTCAGGGTCGCTTCTGCCTCAATGCCTCCTGTGTGGCTGTCTCTGACGTCATCAAGGCTTCATGTCCACAGGGCGACAACAACGTCACCTGCTCAGGCCAAGGGGTGTGTAGTGGGATTGCACATGTGCTGTTATAGAATTTAATTTTAGTTGATTTAAAAGGGGGATTACAAATTTTAATTTTTATTTGTTTCAAATTTTAAATTATTTTGTTACTAGATTTTATTTTGGTTGACTTTTTTTCATTTATTAATATTATTATTATTATTATTATATCATTTTCTTTGAGAAAGCAAAACTGATTATGATTCTTTAAAGTGATAAATGATGTAAAGATCATATGCGTTGTCAAAAATCAGAAGAATAGGTGGTGTATCCCTATATCTGCATCATTTTCTTTTATAAAACAAAGCAAAACTGATTATAGTATTTTTAAAGTGATCAGTGAAGTGCAAATCATTTGCATGTCCAAAAATTGGAACAATATACGTTGTATTCTCATAGTAATAAAATTATCATACCATAATGTTTGCATTATACAACTTCCCCCCCCCCCCTCCCAATTATTAGCGCTAGCTGTTTTTAAATCTGAACTTTTGTTAACAATGAAAAAATAATCTTTGTTTAATTAAAATGATGTCTATATAAATGCAGGTTGTCTCCTACCTCAGGGGTGTGTTAATGTAGTGGCTCTAATTAGTATATTTGTGTTTTCTGTATAACCCCCCATCCTCCCCCCTCCCCCGCCCCCCAAAAACAAACAAAGCCCCCAAAAACCCTCCCTCTAAAAAAAGAAAACCTCCAAAAACCGTCATGTTCATTTTAATTCAATTGAAAGACAAGTTTACACACGAATAGGCATATGTAATATTCTGAGTGGATGAGCGGAGTCACAAATGGGTCGAAACCGAAGGCTGAGGCCTATTTTGACAGCACTGCACTCACCCATGAAGATTATCATACCCATGAAGACTATCATATTCATAATGCCTACAAGAATGTGCAATTATGTTTTTCCATTTTTGTTTTGCATCCACATAGCTATTTTTTCCCACCATTGTGACTTCTCACGGCACTAGTGCCATTCGGCCGACATGACGACACCCCGGTTTCAAAGTGACACACGTGTACTAACTGATTTCCTTACAGCTGTGCACTACGTCGCTGGCTTGCTTCTGTAACCGTGGGTTCGGTGGCGCCGCCTGCGGAGAGACGGTGAACCAAACCACCGTGGTCTGGGTGAGACCGACCACGCCCGCGGCTGTGACGTCACCGGCTCCGAGGGTTGTCCCGGTACCACACACTGTGTGGTACCGGGTACTCGGTACCACCAGCGTACCGCCCGCCGCAGTTATCATCAAGGGTAAGTTTAGAGATGATTACAGTATTAATGTTAGGGAGTGCGAGTAAAGATTGTCTACATGCCCCCACACATTCACTCATTAACCACATACCCACATGCCCACTCATCACACACACACACCATACACCTACTCACCACACACCACTCACTAACAATATTCCGGGCGCGGTGGCCAAATCGGTAGAGCGCGGGCCTCCCATGTGGAAAGCTCTGGACTTTGAATTCCAGTCGAGTAAAACCAATGGCTTACAAAATTGATACTTGTCGCTTACTAGCCTGGTGCTCTGCATTAATAGGATAAGGCAAGGACTGGTTAGCACAATGTCAGGATAATGTGACTGTGTGGCAGTGGGATATCGGGTTGTGGTGCCGGTGCCTGATCTCCCAGTGGGGCAGCACTATAAAGTCGCCATAAGTGCACACTGTCACAAGTCAGTACCTGTCCTGATATGACCTTAGATGTTGCCAGGATGTAAAACTCCAACAACCAACCAACCATCACACATACATACACTCACCCCACACTCACTCACCTACAACCCACACGCCCACTCACTCACCCACTCACGCACCCTATTACCACACTTACCCCACACACAAGTTGACATACTCATACCCACTCACTAACTTACCCATCCCCATGCTGACTTGGGGGAAGTGCATGGAATGCTGACCTAGTAATGTTGATAAGGAGCCTATCAGTTGGATGATCAAAGACCTGAGCTGCTCGAGTTCCTCAGCATCGGAATTCTTGACATTAAGTGGTGGTGCATCGCAGAAGGAGGCGGCGGCGGCTGGCAGAGTGGCAAGTGGCGCCTCTTATCCCAGCAGAAGCGACGGAAACTGGATAGGGTGCTGGTTCTGGCTAGTGCAGGAGGCTTGTGGAACCACATCTGGGCAGCACGCTCCAATCATACAATAATATAACATAATATAATATAGGCATATTAAAATATTTGGTCACGACACAATAACATCAGTAATATATATATGTATGCATAGCCTGTCCCTGATTTATCCACATTTCTTGTTGTCACAGAGCCTTCGGGTGTGAGCACAACATGGCTCGTCATTGTACTGGCCGGGGTCGTAGGGGCAGGTGTGATCCTCTTTGCTGCTTCCATCGTCTGCTACAGGTAATATAATATAGCTTATTGACATTGATGCATTTATTTTTAAATAGATATTGCCACAAGACCAGAATCTTACTTTTGCAGGGATGAAAGTGGTCTCCGGGAAAAAAAGCGGAAATGCTGATATTCTCCCATAGGCTTAGCATTGTCAGGGAATCGCTGAAAATTTCCGGAAGTCGGGTTTCATACATATTGGTATATGCTGATAGTGCTGTGCCGTTTGAAGCATGTATTAGTAGAATATGCTGCTAGTGCTGCGTGCGGTGTTTGCATCACATATCGGTATATGCTGATAGTGCTGCGGCATTAGAAGCACGTATTACTAGTATACGCTGATAGTGCTGCGCCATGAAGGCACTAGTAGTATACGCTGTTAGTGCTGCGGCGTTTGCACCACATATTAGTATACGCTGATGGTGCTGCAGTGTGAAACAACATATTAGTTGGTTGGTGGAGTTTTACCTCCTTGTAACATCTAAGGTCATATCAGGACAGGCACAACTTATTAGTAAAGACTTATAGCTACAGGAAAAATCCCGGAAATCCATGAAATCGCGGAGATCTTTCATCCCTCCTTTTGGTAAACGTTTCCACTGAACCAAATTGTAGCAATTGACTTCTTATTCAAACAATTCAGGTAAACTAGAGTTACATTTTCTGTTCACACCATCAAATCTAGCACCATTACAATTGATTGATTGGTGGTTGTTTTACCCCGTGTCGGCAGCATAGGACATATTCACAGCGAAGCAGCACCATTAGGCAGCTCGCATGCGCAGTTAGAAGGCGTGGAAAGTTCCCGGAAGACGCAAATCCTTCTAGATATATTGCTCAATTTGTCAGGGTCATTTTCAGCCACCAGATTTCCTGAAAGGTCAGACGTTTTTCTTTTGGAGGACAGGGGTCGGGGGTTGAGGAGGGGTTATAAGTAAATTTAAATTAACTATCATATAAACACAAAATACAAAGTGTTAGCTTTTTCATGACAAATACATGTATCCATTTTCAGGAGGCAGAGTCCGAGCAAACTGAAGAAGGCCCAGAAGCGAAAGCTCTTCTTCAACAGACTCGTCGTCCCTCCCTTCTCCCCGCAGAAGTCACCGCACAGCTCGGTCGCCAGTGAGGACATTCCCCGCCTCATCAGCTTCGGCAACCTCCCCTCGTACAAGTAAGTGGTTACCAGCCATAGTGATGGCCACTCCTCCTATGACACCCATAATGATAGGAGTAGCATCTCCTATGACACCCATAATGATAGGAGTAGCATCTCCTATGACACCCATAATGATAGGAGTAGCATCTCCTATGACACCCATAATGGTAGGAGTAGCATATCCTATGACACCCATAATGATAGCAGTACCATCTCCTATGACACCCATAATGGTAGGAGTAGCATCTCCTATGACATCCATAATGGTAGGAGTAGCATCTCCTATGACACCCATAATGGTAGGAGTAGCATCTCCTATGACACCCATAATGATAGGAGTAGCATCTCCTATGACACCCATAATGATAGAAGTAGAATATCCTTCTATGGCACCCATAATGAGTCTTTCCTGATATTTATATCAGTAATTTATTCACATGAAAAAGGAGAAAGCAAAAGTACAAAACTTATGAGGTGCTTTCCCCAGTTAAAAATAACACAGATACATTGCTTATACCATAGAAATAATGAATAGAAAAATAAAAGTTAAAAGCATATCAACATGACACCCATAATGAGTGTTTCCTGCTATGCCACCCATTATGGTAGTAGTCACTCCTATAACATACATAGTGATAGCATCTGTTATGACATCTGAAAATAATAGGTGTACTATCTCCTGCTACGACATGCATAATGATAGGAATAGTGTCTTCTGCTATGACACCCATAATGATAGGAGTAGCCTCTCCTGCTATGGCAACCATAATGATAGGACCAGTATCTCTACTATGATAATGTAATGATAGGAGTAGTGTCTCCTGTTGTGATAACTGTAATGATAGGGGTAACGTCTCCTGCTATTACATCCATAATGAGTAGCATCTCCAAGTTCATTGAAAAATAATCGACATGTTTCTGGCATGATGGAGAAGTAAAAATAATTGGACTTGGATAAAGATGGGGCATTATTATTTCTTCAATATTAAAGAGCAGATGTCCATACAGAAACGAAGTGTAAAACAGATGCATATGCCAATGAACAGGCATATCAATCATAGTTATTATATATGCCTGGTAGGGTTGTTGAACCAGTAAGAGTTATGATTTATTTTATCTTTTGAAATTGGTGCCGTCTGGTTATAATGATCATATAATAATAATAATATTAAAAAATTGCATTTTTGTTTAATTCATCAACAACTTTGTTCACTCTCTGTTCAGAGCGGACAAGATGAAGGCAATGCGCAAATCGGTAGCTAGCGAGACGGGAAGTGAGGTGAGCACTGGGAGTCAGTCACGTGAGACGACAGAGATGAAGGTTCTCAACTCATTCCTACTCGCGAAGCAACCCGAGCGTGGCATTCTCAAGAAGTTCCCACGCAGTGCAGACGACCTTCTGGAAGCTGTGGCACATTGCGCCTCTTCGTCCGGGCCCGGTGGCTCTCTGGCATCCTTCAGTGATTTGCATGCTGAGCGTCAGCGACTCCTTCGGCCAGTGCCGATGCGCGATCAGGGAACACAGGGCAACACCATGTCCGAAGAGGGCGAATATGAGTCGCTGGTGAGCGCCCAAAGTGGCGGTGAAACTGATTCATATGATGAGGATAAGAAGGATGACCTCACTCCATCGGATGATGATAGCTGCTTCAAGCCAACCCCAACACCATCCCCGCCTGGGGAGGAGAAGGTGGTGACTAATCAGAGCGATGCAGAGAAGTCGCGTATGAAGCGCATGAAAAATATTGAGGAGCTTATCCGTGAGATTGACGCCCAGGCGAGCACGCTGGCGAAGCAGTCAGGCGCTAGTAATAGCAGCGAGAGCCGACTTGAGTATAACTTATCGCCAAGTAATTCTGAGGTGGAGGCAGACCGGCAGTACAGCACTCGTGGGCTGTATTCTTATCTGAGTGACTGTGAGGAAGAGAGAAGCCCGCGTAGTCCACAGAGTCCCGCTAACGAGAGCCCATCTCATTACATGCCCAAACCGATGCCGCGACTTCAGCGACAGTACAACCCGCTTCAAGTTGACATCCCGCAGAATGTTGGTCCTTTCAGTATCCTGGAAAACAACCCAGCATGCAACGGTACTAGTTCCAGCAGCCTTGCACATGCACGGCGCTTCCCGAACAGCTCATCAACCCTGACTGCAATTACCCCAGGCAGCCCGCGCGATATCTACAAAAACCAACCAGTCACACCGTTATTCTACCGCACACGCACCAACAGTCGTAGTGAGAGCCCAGTAACCCCGCAACTCAGCCCAGGCGCAGTTAGCACCAGTAGCCGGCTGAGTACATTCAGCCAGTTAAGTCGGGCGAGCTCGACACCACGTTGTGCAGACTCGACACTACCACAGCCGCAGAGCATTGTAAGCAGGCGGAACAGCCCAACGAATCCTTACACAGGGAGTCCATTTAGCATGCGTCGCAGTCCAGAGCTTGATTTGAACCTCCATTTGGCTGCCATTCCTCTTCAGCCGCTCACACCAATCGCTCACTTAGGCACGCTAGAACGGAGAAGTCCTCCAATGCGGCCACCGGATAGGAATCGGTCTCCACCATCGCAGCATGAGAGCCCAATGTCAAGTGCGAGGAACAGCCCGAATGCCAAAAGCTCCTCGTCTACGAGTAAAAACTCATCTCCAAAGCCGTGTCCCTTACCACGGACACCACCAGTGAAACCACGCATGCCTAGTCCGAGAATGGACAGGAAAGCACCAGCAAAGCGAGACGAGAGTCCGGTTCGCTCGGGGTACGTGACTCCACCCAACAACGGGAGTTCGAACATTTTCCACAGCAGCCCAAACCCACACGGTAGCCCAAGGCTTGGCGCGCGGAGCTTGGCGGGTCAAAGTTCACCGCAGGCGTCAATTGATGGGCAGCACCCATTCACTGCCATCCCATACCGCGGTGCTAAAAACTTAGGTGGCGGTGGCAGTCCCCCTACCAGCCTTAACCGCTCGACCACAGACTCCGGCTCAGATGCTGAGACGCCTAAAATGGGCTCTCCGAAGCCACCACCACGGAACCCCCACACCATCAATAAAGTAACCCATCCACTCTTGGATGGATACCCCTTCAGGGCTTCACACAATAGCCTCACTCCGGATATCGCTAGCAACAGTGAGGGTTACCATAGCGATAAAACTGAGAACGATGACTCCATCATTGTACGCGAGATCCCAAAGCGAGATGCCCAGTATGCCACCAACCACCAACACCGGCAGTCCGCGTACAAGTCAGGGCATAGTGACAGTATAGACTTGTAACACTGTACAGTGTGTATGCGTGTGTGTATATATGAAGTAGTTACTCCATTTAATGGAGTTTTGGTTTTTTTTCCCCCACAAATTGTCCCATTGTGGTGTCACTGAGTGAGGTCCTGTTTTAGTAGATTTAGTTTTTGAAGGTTTTTTTTCTCTCTCTTTAGTTTATGCTATTATTTATTACTGATCACCTTTTTGTTATGAAAACAAAATACCCAATGTACATTCGTTGTAGATTTGTTGTTCACCATTATTTTAGCAGTTTATCTATTGTTCACGGAACAGGTTTTTATATCACATTGCTCTAGTGACAGCAACATTGTGTGGATGTAATTTAGTGTTTTATTTTAATATTTTCTAGTTTGTTTGTTTGTTTATATATATATATATATATATATATATATATATATATATATATATATACACAAATATATATGTATATATATTGTATATTATTATATAATTATAAACAATACCGGGTGTAACTTGCAAGGAAATAATTGCGTCTATCTGGTTAAAAACAAAAAGTTCAGTGAAATGTAGTACAGAACGGCAGATGAGTATTTAAATGTTTGCAACTGCTGTAGTGGTAATGTTATTTGTATCAACTGACACTTCTGTATATAGTAAAAGAAAGCCTCATGGGATCGAGCCATAGACCAAGCAATAAAACCAACCAATAGGTGCAAAACATCTAACAGGAGACGGTAGTACACGTGTGTGAAATACTGCGTCCTATTTAAAGTACTTAAAGTTGCATGGTCCGATGGTTTTGAGTTTCTGTCATTTTCTGAGATTAAATTGATTATTATAATCTGCCTTACTTTAGTTTGAAGTAGCTTTTATTTTAAATGGTTAGTTTTTGAGATATCTGAAGTGCAAACATGCCAAATTAATTTTGGCAGGCACGCCAAAACTCTTCCACCATAGATTTCTGCAGTTTCAGGTCATTTTAAATTGACTCAGTATGCTCTTCTATGTGGTGACAAATGTTTAATAAGTGCATCGGTATCTGAGTTAGATATGTAGAGTCAAATCTAGATAATTATTTTAGTTTTTAAAATTTGATTCTTCATCGGACTGTGCAGCTTTAATTAATTTAGATGCTTTACATTGTTGCCACAGATAAGATTTAGGAAAATAATCTTCATGAATTAAAGCTGCATAGTGCGATGAAAGCATCAAATTTTCTAAACGAAAACACTCATCTAGATTTGATCTAACATATTCAACCTAGATACTGGTTCACTTATGAAAAGTTGGTGCTGGATAGAAGGGCATACTATGTCAATTTCACAGAGCCTGTTCCTATGGTGTTAGGCTTTTGATATACATGCCAAAATTAATTTGGCATGTGTTCATTTCAAATATCTCAAAGGTCAACCATTAACTTACCTAAAACTAAAGTTACGTCGATTATAGCAATGAAGGTAATATATTTATCTCGAATAATGGCAGAAAATAAAAACCATCGGACTATGTAATTTTAGTCAATTGGGATGCATATAAAGCATATATATTTTGGGAAAGACTTCCTTAAAGTTGCATAGTCCGACGGTTTTGAGTTTCTGTAATTTCTCTGAGATCAATATATTAAATTGATTGTTATAATCTTATTTTAGTTTGAAGTAACTTATTTTAAATGGCTAAGTTTTTAGATATTTGAAGTGCAAACATGTAAGATTAGTTTTGGCAAGCATAGGCTTTAGCAATAACAGGTTCTGAACTTCTATTAAATTGCCTCAGTATTCCCTTCTATGTTGCAACAAATGTTTAATAAGCGCATCTGTATCTAAGTTCTATATGTAGAATCAATTCTAAATAATTATTTAGGGTTTTGGAAATTTGATGCTTCATCGGACTATGCAGCTTTAAAGCTGAATATTCTGATGAAAACATACAATTTACGAACCCAATGCACTTACCTAAATTTCCATTCTACATATCTAACTGAGATTCTGGTGTACTTGTTAAGCATTTGTTGCTGCATATAAGGGAATACTAAGTCAATTGTAACCCGTTACTGCTCAAGCCTATGGAACATGCACGCCAAGATTAATTAATTACACACTTGTCCAAAGTTAGCCATTTTAAAATTAAAGTTACTTCATACTAATGTAAGGTAGACTTTAAGATCAATATTTACCTTTTAAAAAATTGGGGAGGGGAGAGGACAGAAACTCAAAACTACCGGACTATGCAACTTCTTATTTTTCCAGGTTGAAAGTCTTTTTCCACTGTCACCCAAGGGTTGGAGATTACCCTTTGTTTACTGGTCGCTAGGTGACCGAGCCGACCTGGGAACCATGTGGGGGTTCCCCAGCCTCTGTTTGGCGTGCGGCTGTGTTAGCATGAGTTTGTTTTGGAAGAGGTGCATTTATACCAAGCTAGTGTTGAGTTTCTGTTCAAGGGAGAGTAAGTTAGGCCCAGAAATTATGATACAAATAGATGAGTTTGCGCAGAATATCGGTATAACAGTTGCACAGTATATCAAGATATACGCATTCACGCATATAAAATACAGTGAAAATGCCGAGTGTTTTGAAAGGGAGATATGGTTTTGACTATTTTTTTAAACACAGCTTTTGCTACATTTACACAGATTACTACTATGTACACTTCATAATATTTTTGAATATATATATATATTTTGTGGCACTACAGTACATTATAATCGGAATCATGCAATGAAAACTACCAAGTATAATAATAATAATAATTTTAAAAAATAGAGACCAAAATGAATTATACATTATGTGCGTCATTATTGCGGTATCATTCAGTCTAGTAGAATAGTTACTTTGCCAATGATACCAAGATTGTAAATTCCACACAACTATTTATGTTACTATTGTTGATATACGAATTCTATCATTCTGTTCAGCATATACTGTCTTGGATTTTTTACATTTTAACATCCGCATTATCACTATAATATTTCATCTGTATATTATATATATGCATATATACAAATGTGCTTAAGCAATCGTATTCCAAAATTGCTCCATTGAGTGAGTTAGTAGTTTTTTAAACATCTAAAATAATTGACATATATATACAGGTTTAAAGTTATCCGATATAATCCATACTACTTATATGTGTGGTAGTTATTACACTTTACATATATTGTTATCAATATAAATCTAAGCATTTGCTGTTCTATACGTGGAATGCAATGGTAATAATTGAAATTAAAAAAAGATTCTTTGGCTCGCAGTAAGTTGGTGCTACATTTATCCAGTGTTCATTGCCTTCCTGGAAAGAAGGAATCGTGAGGGTATTTTAGAGTGACTTTCTAGGATACGTCATAGAACTAGGTGCATCATGTAGGTAGTGGTCAGCATAATATATGTTCAAATGAAAAGGAAAAAACATAATTCATATGTATTCAAACGAAATGTCAACTTATATTAATGTGAAATTGGTGTTTTGAAAATGAGGCTTGTTTAAATGTAAACTTTCCATTTTGGTCGTAATTTCACAGTGGAGCTTTCGATGTTTTTTTAAAATTTTGCCATAAATATTATCACCAAATCATTTAACCCTGTTGGGACGCTACCGACATATATAAATCTATGCAGCAGGACACCACCTAGTTTTAATTACCAAATATTGTTTATATATATTTATTTTACCTCGGTAAACAGCCTCAGGCTAGCCTCAGGCTAGGGAGAGGTAAGCACGTCTGGTACCAGCAATTAGCATATACAACTCACGACTGGATAACGTGTCGTTGGGTTGCTCCAGCAAAATTAGTCTACATACAAGCAAATACGCAGTAAGTATAATAAAAACTGTGGTTAGCTTAATTATGATGCATTAGAGCATCAATATGGAAAGTTTAGACTTTCGTTGGTCCAATTTGGACGAGTTATTTGGTTATAAACAACCAAGGATAGAACACTCGAGTGGGTTTCTCGAAGGAACCAAACCGGTCATTAGCGGTTCTGTCAACACCCGGGTCACCGTGTGACTATGGGTAGAGATGTGGGTTTCGCCCTATCTCATGTGGAAATTCTCTCGTACTCTAATAGAGAGTAATGTTGGAGATGCTCCTGGGTTTCTTTTATAGACTCCCCTAGACAAAAAAATTTCAGGCGTTTCTCCGAGTTTCGTAGCATTTTCTCCAACTTGTTGACGTAGTAGTCACAGGTGGGAGAAGTGTGCGGAACAGAGGGATGGGCGGGCCGATACACTGGTCCCGACCCCGCGTAAAGATTTGGGTTTGACCCACAATCCACGCACAAATTTAGCTTATTACGCCTGTGTTATAACGGTATAAACACGTTCTCTAACACCACCAGATGTCCAATTGAGTTTGAAACAACCAAATTGTGACAAATATATATACCAGGACTGACCAAAAATCTTTGTTTACAGTTCCTGATGGCCACGAAGCGGAGTAAGCGCGGTGCAGCAGCAGCCGAGGGGCGTGTTCCGAGTGGAGTGGACGAGGAGTACGACTCCTCACCTGTGTTGTCGGCAGGGCCGTCGACACAGCCCCGGGTGCATATCCTCTCCGACCCGGACGAGGACGCAGTGCCTGATGTGCCTGCGCCTCCAGATTGGGAGGCTCGCTTTGCACGGTTGGAAAGCCACATCTTGACTTCCAAATCGCCCGTGTCTCGGAAGCGGCGTAGGCCGAGTGTCCAAGAGGATTCGTATGAGGATTTCTTGGACACAGACTCAGCGGTGGAGCTTAAGGCTCCTCCTCCTCCTTCTCCTAAACGTTTAAACCGGCGGAGGTTATCTCCAAGTTAGGAGATGAGTTAACAGGCATAAAGGGTGTTCCCAACTCCATCATTAAAGAAATGGATCGGGATGTCAATATGACGGATGACCGTAAGAAGTTTGAGGATGTGTTGCACACAGTGCATAAGGCAGTGTTGGCTACCCTAACAGCTATTGTTCCTGTGGCTAATAGGATGCAGAGTGAAAATAAGTTCTCGTCTTTGGCTAAGACAATGGACAAAGGCATTGCAGTGTTAGCGGCGGCAGGTAATTCTGTCGTATCGAAGATATGAAAATGTCTTCAAGTCAGTTTGCACAGATGCTGGCAAGGAAGTGGCTCGCTCTAAGAAGGTTACCGATAATGAGGGGAAGGAGTTTACGCTTTATCTTGCTCCAGAGCCGATTAAAGGGAAACCCTTAGATAACACCAAGATGTTTGGCGGTCAACTACAATACCTCTATAAAGAGGTAGAGACTGCAGCCAAGAGTGGCAAAAACATGGATGGCAAGAAGAAACAGGAAGTTCCTCGTTTCAAAAAGTCACGAGGGGATTTTCGTCCACGACGGTTCACCAGAGGAACCAGACCGAGTTCAAACTTCGGTCAAGGGTTTCGGGGCCGGGGCGCTCGCCCAGGCTGGACCGACAACACCGCACGGCCAATAGGCCGAGGGGTCAACTCGTCGAGACCTTTCCCCAGGGGCGGGTCCAAGTAGAGGTCCAAACACAAACTTTACAAGTCCCTGCAGCCTCTAAAAACACACAAACTGTAAGCAACTTTGTGGCTGGTAATATTAGTAATCATATTTCTGAGTGGCACAAAATTACTAGTGACCAAGAAATTTTAAAAATAGTTAGGGGTGTTCACATTCCCTTCACACAAATTCCTGTACAAAGTATAATACCTTTTCCATATAACATTCAACCAGTTGAACGAGAGGCACTAACTAAACAGGTACATAAATTCTTTGAGAAAGGAAAAAGTGACACACTGTTCAGGACAGTTTATTTCAAACATTTTCTCGAGACCGAAGCCTAATGGTGATGTTCGAATGATCCTGGATTTAACAATCCTTAATAAAAGGGTGGAATATCGACATTTTAAAATGTTCTCTCTAGATACGGCACGAGATCTGATTACACCAGATGCGTGGATGGCTAGTGTTGATTTACAAGATGCATATTATACGCTTCCCATAATGGAACAATACCGAAAATTTCTTCGATTTATTTGGGATAACCAACTCTATGAGTTTACCTGCATGCCGAATGGCTTAGCTTGTGCGCCTCGTTTATTTACTAAATTGCTTAAACCGGTTTTCTCGGTAATGGCGAGGAAGGGTCACATAATGTTTCCATACATAGATGATTCTTTTATTATAGCATCAACACAAATTGGTTGTGTGAATGCAGTTTTGGATTTATGTGCATTACTCAATAAATTGGGCTTTTATGTACATCGACAAAAGTCAGTGTTTAAACCAACAAAACAACTCAAATGTTTAGGGTTTATTCTGGATACACAGTCCCTTACAGTGTCGATAACAGAACAAAAACTAATTAAGTTTATGACTACAGCGACTCAGCTTATTAAGTTATCAAAGCCTAAAATTAGACAGGTTGCTGTTCTTATTGGCATAATGACATCATATGCACCTGCTGTGTTATATGGGAAGGCCCATATTAAGTCGCTAGAAATAGATAAAAATTTAGCGTTAGCACAAACTAAAGGCAATTTTGAGCGAAAGATGTTTATTTCGCAAGAAGGGTTACAGGATATTGGATGGTGGATGCAACATATAGCAAGTTCACCAAATCCAATCCGCATGGCGGAACCTAATACAGTAATTACTACTGATGCTTCGTTAGAAGGTTGGGGAGCTCATCGAGATGGGGTCACAACAGGAGGTAGATGGCTTGATGATGAAAAATCAGACTATATTAATGCACTAGAATTGCGTGCTATTTATCTGGGCTTACGTAGTTTAGTAAAGATAAATAAATCACAGGTTAGAATACTAACTGATAATACTACTGCCATGGCATATATTCGTAACATGGGTGGAACCAAATCAAAGTCTTGCAATCAGTTATCTAAACTGATTTGGAACTGGGCACAGGCTCAACAAGTCTGGCTGACTGTAGCGCATATTCCAGGGTCACAAAATACACTTGCAGATTATAAAAGTAGAAATTTCCATGACCATTTAGAGTGGTCTCTCTCTACACCTTTGTTTAACTTCGTTTGTGAAAAATGGGGTACACCTGAAGTTGACTTATTTGCATCACGAAATAATAACAAGTTACCCTGTTATGTTTCTTGGCATCCTGAACCGGATGCTTGGAAAGTAGATGCGTTTGCTATTACCTGGGAAAATAATTATTTTTATATTTTCCCACCATTTAGCATTATCAGCCGAGTAGTGAGAAAAATCGGCTTGGAAGGGACACATGCGATACTGGTGGTGCCCGATTGGGACACGCAACCTTGGCTGCCAGCAGTTTCACAACTGGCAAAAGATCATATACGATTCCCAAGAAAACTCGGGAATCTGACGCACCACGGACCGCTAGTGGTTCACGGTGACGTGTCAACGACGCCCCTATTGGCATTCCTTTTCTAAGGAAGCAGCTACAGCAATTTGGATTGGACAGAATTACTGAGGATAGGATAGTATCGGATGCCTGGAGGCCAGGAACTGTCAAAATGTATACAACCTATTTAAAGAAATGGGGTGTACATTGTTTGTTAATGAAAGTTAAGCCAACAAATCCAAAGATTTCACAAGTAGCTCGGTTTCTTCGTTCTCTAGAGGATGAAGGACTTTCCTTTGGATCGATTAATGCGGCGAGGTGTGCGTTATCAATTATATTACCTAGAATTGATGGCGAAACAGTTGGAAAACATTATGTTCTTTGTTATTTACTTCGTTCAATTTATCAAAGGAATCCTCCAAAACCAAAGTATAGTCGGTTTTGGGATGTTTCTATAGTATTTAAGTTGTTTCAGGCTTGGCCTCACAACTCGTGGTTAGAGATAAAACAGTTAGGTTTTAAGGTCGCGGTCCTGTTATTGTTAGTAACCGGACACAGAGGACAGACGATTGTTGCTTTATCCTTAACTGGATTAGAAATAGACAAGGAACAAGCTACGTTTGATTTAGAAAAATTGCTTAAATCGAACACGTTAGGTGACCCTTTATCAACGGTTCACTTAGACTGTTTTCCGAATGATCGGAAATTATGTGTTGTGTCGGCCATACGGGCTTATATATACAAGACAAAGGATTTACGTGCATCACAACAACTATTAGTGAGCTTTATAAAGCCACATAAGGCGATTTCACGAGACACACTTGCCAGATGGACAATTACGGTGTTGAAATTGGCTGGAGTGGATACGAGTAAATACTCTTCCCACTCAACTAGAGGAGCCATGGTCTCCAAGGCACGGGTGCTTGGTATTTCTGTGAAAAGAATACTAGCGCATGCAGGCTGGAAGACGGCTAAGTCGTTTGCAAAACATTATAATAAACGACTAGAAAAGCCTACCGGCATTGCAAAGCGTCTTCTCGCCAACTAACAAGAATAGGTGAGAACAAAAATTTAGAATGTTATAATAATAAGAAAGAATGATATTAAGGATAAAAATGAATTATGTAAAGGTCTCCCTAGCCTGAGGCTGTTTACCGAGGTAAAATAGTATAGTTATACGAGTCTTACCTTGGTACAGATGATGGATAACTGTTGTTTTACCGAGGTATAAGCCTCGGATAGATGTGGGCTAGGGCCCTCCCGCCACACCCTGCCACATCTATTCCGTTGGTGTACCTTTTCGGTAAAGTAATAGTATCCATTGTTTGAAAGTCATTTTTATCCTCAATAAGTAGGTTAAGATTGCTGGTACCGGACGTGCTTACCTCTCCCTAGCCCACATCTATCCGAGGCTTATACCTCGGTAAAACAACAGTTATCCATCATCTGTACCAAGGTAAGACTCGTATAACTATACTATATATAATAGATTATATATATATATATAATAGATTATATTTATTTGTCGATAGTTATAACATATATACGCAAATATATATATTATATATTTATCATTTTAATTACCGGCATTCACTACTTCCTAATTATTACCTGTGATAATGGGGCTTACCGCTATCCATATGTATGTCAGGTAATAATTAGGAACCCAATTCCGGTAATTAAAGCTGCATAGTCTGATGAAATATCAAATTTTCAAAACCAAACCAATTATCTAGATTTGATTTGACATATCTAACTTAGATACTGATGTACTTATTAAGCATTTGTTTCTGTGTAGAAGGCAATACTGAGTCAATTTAACAGAACCTGTTACTGCAGAAGTCTATGGCAAACTTGCCAAAACTAATTTGCCATGTTTGCACTCAAAATATCTCAAAAGTTTACCATTTAAAATTAAAATAACTTTGAACTAATGTAAAGTAGATACTACTGATCAATCTAATATATTTATCTCAGAAAAAAATAGAGAAATTCAAAACCATTGGACTATGCAACAGGTTACCTCATGATAATGATGTTGGTAATTAAAACTAGCCAAACTGATGATGGAAAAGGAGATTATATATTATTAACAAACTGGATTCGCAATTAGTCGAGTCTACTACTAGACTTGTTAAAGCTTTGTGGTGTCACTGGACCCCACTATAAGTGCGAGGAAATGAATGACTACACAAACACAGGAGATTGACGCGTGGCGTTGTGAATGGGTTAACCCTCCATTCCTCCCTGATCAGTTCACAACCATCAGACAACACTATTTCAGTGAGGATAATACATACATGAATTTGAAATAACTTGCGGTATCATTGAGGGGCGGTCTGTTACTGATAAAGTAATGTGTACAGTGTTTTGTTTAGTGAGAAATAAACAACAAAAGATATATGATTTGCCTTATCTTTCATTGTTTTATTTCATATTAGGCCTATGTTCCTTAATTGTAATGACTTTCGCCCTGATTATGTTTAAAACAGAACAGTGGTTTCACTTTTTGTATTTGGAGTTAGTAATTATAAATTCGTACTTCTGCAGGTATGAAAGATCTCTGTGATTTTGCGGATTTCGCGCGATTTTTACTGTATTGCAATCCCGCAACACTATTAGTGTATGCTAATACATTGTTTAAATGCTGCAGCACTATCAGCGTAGACCAATATGTGTGAAACCTGACTACCGGGAATTTTCTTGTATTCCCTGATAGTGCTAAGCCAATGGGAGAATATCCACGTTTTCGTGGAAATTGGCCATCGGTTTACAGATAACCTTATCGTAGGCATATATTTCTGCTGGAGACCACTTTCATCCCTGCTTCTGGAGAATATTTCTTAAAAGTGTAGTATTATTATACTCTAGAGCAGAATGCAGACTTCCGAGCTTTAATTCAAATAGAAAATGGATCAAGTCATGTAAGAGCCTAGTTTTAAAAACAAAACCCAACACAAAATAATTCAGAGTAATATTCAGCATCTGGAGAAGCCCTGCTTCATTTATTATCAGGATATTCTACACTGAAATATTGTACATGTTGCCAGTAACATGCATAATTCAAAACCCTGACTACAGGCTCCTTAGTGATGCATACCATAGATACCGTATAGTGTAGCATTCCGTAACCTTGGTCAAAGTTAAATTCCGGTAGTAGATTTGAAAGCTAGGCCATTCCTTACGTGACACTCGATCAGTACAGACCCGAGAGCTGCAATATCATCAATCTTAAAAGTTTTGGTCGAAGAACAAGATGATGCTGAGGTTATCCAAGTCGAGAACAGAAGGGGGGGGGGCATTGTTGGAGTCGATCGACGAAAGAAGAAGTGGGTCGGAGCAGCAACAACAGAGGGAATCCCAACTGGGTTCTTCAGCATCTGGACGCGTTCGTATTTCTGATTTGGCTTCAATGCTCCTAACTGTGCATCCGTCAGGTCAAGGGACGATGTTGGAGGATATTTCCTGCTTCCTTGACCAGAAATTAACTGTGGTGACTGAGCCGATATTAGTGCGCTTGAGTTCTCTTGAAAATTCCAGGAGTGTTTCGTTGCCATTGTTGTGCGGAGACTTGAGCGGGCCGGAAGTAACCAATGATAACGTCATGGGCCGTGTTCAGGGTCCGTCTCGGAGGTGCCTCCGAGGCACCTGTGACGTCAGGCAACTCTGAACAACAATAGCAGTTGGTCGCCTTGAAAATGGCCGCCCCCATAGGCGGTGGCCATTTGCAATCGAAATGCTGCGCTCTGATTGGATGAAACCACTGCACTCGGTGGCCATTTTCGAGGCGCTTTTTGTCTGCAACCTGAAAAGGGAGGCGTCGCCGAGACGGACCCTGAACGCAAATAGACCAAAAAGCATCGCCGAGACGTCGCCGAGGCGCCTCCGAGACGGACCCTGAACGCGGCCCAGGTGAATGCAAGCACATTGGCTGGGCATACTAAGTGCAAGTCAGTTCACCTGGCCCGTTTGTGCATTGGTTGTGAGGATGTTAATGGGTCTCTAGTAGGAAAAGGGTCTATTTCTGAGCTTAGTGAGAGTAATGTATTGTTTGTTGACACTTCCGCCGAACCGGCCCATGGCAGTAAGGGGAGTGTAACCAAGCGACAGTTAGAAATCAAATCTTTTGAAGATGGATCCGAGTCGGATGATGGGATGATCAAAGACTTAATACATATAGCTGGGAAGAAAGCTAGGTTGTCAGGTAAAATTAAATTACTCCCCCCATAAGTATGTGATAAGAGACGAAAAGAAGGGTAAGGTAGCATTGGGGGATTCTAAGTGGTTCGAATATTTGGCAGCCATTAGGCGAATGGTGAAGAGGGGGGGGGGGGGGATGTGCTGGCTAGTTGGGTAGAGAAGATTGATGAGCACGTTGATACAATTTTGGACATGGCACAATCATATATGTGGGAAACATGCTTAAAGTATTCAGAAAAGATATTTAACATGATAGCTGATAAAAGACTGCCAGACGGGTGGGAGAATGAGCATAAAATAAATGAAATGCGAAGGGATGTTTGTGGTTTAGGGCAAAGACTGTCGAAAGTTAGAGCAAAGAGTAGTAAGGACTACGCATCATCAAATTTTAATAGAGAGACAGCCCTGTACTATTTGGAACTGGGGGAAGCATTGTGGATGCTATGGTAGTCATGGTGAGGGTAGTGACCATTATGTGTATATTTGTGCTTGGTGTGCGTTTAAATTTAAGAAGAAACATCATAAAGGAATGGAGTGTAAAACGAAAGTGAAATCCAAGGAAGCAAATGGTGATACTGATCAACGTCTGAAGCATTTTCAGTGAGCAGTTGGCATGGGACTGATTTCAACTCAAGTACAGTGTGTATAGCGTCGGACGGAGGTCAGAGTTGTGAGCGACTTCTGCAAGATGGCAGTAGCAACACGCCTGCTGAACCACATCGGCGGCCGTCGGTCCCAGACGTCAAGGGAGTGTTACCAGGTCAGCAGGCGCTAAGTCACCATTATTTTTACATGAATCTGTACAAATTGTTAATCTGATTGGTCTAGGTAGCAACAACTATCAACTTACCAAGTCATTGCTTTGACTCGATTGGAGTTCGAACCAACCACATCCCACATAAGAATCCATGCAATGAGATATATGGTTTGAACTGTTCAGTTTACTCTAATAAAGGAGCAAAGTTGTCTCCAACAGCAAAATCTAACTTTTTGTCAATCTGACACATGAGAGGAAATGACCTACATGACCAAGTCAAATTAAATCACAGCTGAAAATCGAAATTCACCGCTGATACTCTCCCCCCCCCCCCCAACTTTTACCTAAGCTGTCCAGGTGCTGTTGGAAGCCATACCAAATACAAGGTTTGCTATGAATCAGATATGCTTTTTGAACTAGTATTTGGGGCCTCATTGCACCCATTAAATTTAATAAGGGGAGTAGAGTTCCTTTGTTCATTGCAAAACAGGTACCTATATCGGAATGAGACCGAATTTACATGAGACAATTAAACAAATTGTCAAATACAGCCCCTACTTTTATAGTAGATAATCAAAGAATACTTTTCATTCCCTAGACTCCCCATTTATATGCACAAATTCATTCAGACTTCTAATTAGTTAATACTGGAAACATAAATGATTAAAACAAAAAAATCATTGATTAATGGAAGGGAAATTTCAATGGCAGACCATTGGTCTTCCTCATTCCACTGCTCCATGTCTTGTCCTAATGCTGAGCACCAAGCTCAGTAGTGACAAGTATAAATTTCGGATTCGTGAGTTTGAGCAGCTGGTGTTCAAATCAGACAACCTGCCATATGGGGGAGCCGGGCGCTCAACTCATTTGGCCATTCAAACTGGGTGGGCCGCGGGGAAAGAAAACACATTATGTGAACATACCCACCACAGACGCGCATACGTCTTATTTCAAATGATTTATTGTGTTATTGTCATTCATTTACATGAGTTATAATTATATTACAGAAAAATGATTGTATTCCCGATTTAGCCTCTAGAAAACGAATGTTTTTTTGGCTAAGCATGTTGTTGGTATTTATGACAAGCGCAGTCTGACCCCACACACATACATATATATAGATATTTATATAAATATTTACATTGGTTCTTACCCCGTCTCCACTGCAGGCATTCCATTAGTCATTGTGGGGACGCCCACAAACCTAGACACCAACTCCGGGTAAACGCATGGAAATAACCGGAGACGCTGCTTTAGAAAATACTACACAAGTTATCACTCGGTCGGACAGGCAAGCCAAGAGACCAACGGGGCACCGGCCAACTACCACAAGCTTCGGCACGCCCGACACGATGACGTCGACCATGTCTTAGCATTTTGTTTGTATCACAGACTGTGTGAACATAAAAACCAACATGCACGTCTTTACAAAACCGTCTTCTTGGAGAACGCAGCATTCAAAGCATTCTAAGCCACACCCTCCCATCCCCACGGGTTCCGTACGGGGCCTGAAAGGTCTTGGAAAATCTTTAGCTTCATTTGCTCCATTTCAAGGCACTGAAAAGCCTTGAATTTAACCTATTTCTTTGTGGTAATTAGTGTTGAAAAGCCTTAAATTCCATTAAACTGTCCCCACTGATCTAAATTAGTCTGAGTTCGCCATTCCGAATGTCGATTTCGGACTAAATCTAAATGAAAATAGCCTTGAATTCCTATAAAAAAACAAACTGGAGACTAAATCTAAATGAAAATAGCGTTGAAAAGCCTTGAATTCCATATCTTCACATGTGTACGGACCCTGAACTACCTTGCTGCTGCGCGTTAGGGTGTCGGTGTGATGCCGTGAGGAGATTGGTTGCTAGCGTCGCCGGGTGGTGGCGCAGGGAGAGAGCACCTGTCCACGTGACAACTGCCATTCCACAAGCACCCAGGGAGTCAAGAATATGTAACATTACAGCTACATAGTCAAATCAAAGCATCAGATAAAAAAAAAAAAAAAAAAAACACTTACCCAGATTTGACCCCACATATCCAACAAGGATACCAGTTCACTTGTTAAAGCTGCATAATGCGATGAAAGCATCACATTTTCAAAACAAAAATTTACCTCGACTTCCTATATATCCAATTTAGATACTGGTGCACCTATTAGTATTTTCTGCTTCATAGATGGGTATATACTAAGTCAATTTAATAGAACTTGGTACTGCTGAAGCCTATGGTGTACGAATTTCTACGTGCACACCAAAATTAATGTAGGCTATTTTCACTTCAAATATCTCCAAAGTTAGAAATTTTTAATAAAAGTTACTTCAAACTAAAGTAATGTAGATAACTGTCAACCTAATATATTTATCTAAAAAAAGAAGTTTAAACATCGGACTAGGCAACGTTGATAAGATGATATCGCACTGTTTCTGCTTGCCCCAAACTATTATATCCTAAAATAGAAGTCAATGGCAGCAACTAAGACCCACAAACACCGCCTATGTAATTAATTGATTGATTGATTAACCCCGTGCCGTTGAAAACCACGCTCGCCAGCAGTCACCCTCACACACATGCCTGCACCGGCAATTATTTCATTGCTTGGTCCAGCTACAAAATTCTGTACAATCACAAGTTCCTACCCGACTGCCCATGAATGTATTTGTTGTTTTCATTTCGCACAACCATGGCAGGGTAGCCAACATTAGAAAATAAAACCCAGAAGACCTTAAGTGGTGTTATACAGGGTGGTCTGGGGGGTAGTCTCCCAGAACAATTTACTAATCTTATATGCGGCATGGTGCATTTAGGACAATAATCCGTAAGATTGATATAATATTACTAAATTAAAAACCGGAAGATGGGCGTAAGGTGATGATGGGGGACATAAAATATTGTACACCTTATGGCGAAACTATAAGGGTTGGCAACCCTGCTATGACAGATCTAGCAAGAAAAAAAAAAACCACTACCATATCAGCCAACCAGGCCAACATCAGGTTATATTTGTTGATAACTATGACAGGTTCACCACATCTGAACGCTACGTCATCAACTTCCAGGATGTCAGAAATATTTCCAGAAATGCCAACTGAACCACAACTTCAAAGCAAAATTTTTTTTAACACCAAAAATAAACCCACCATAATTATATCTATATAAAATGACAACTATATTAAAAAAACACGTAGAGAATGTCTAAGGATACAGTAGGTCTTATTTTGACAAATTTAGTATAAATCACAAATGAAATCACAGAATTAGTTCTCTGTTAAGGTAATCGGTGGCATGCAGTGCACACACAGGTTGCTCGATGTACACACTACTTTCTATCTTCAGCTCACCCACCCACCGCATCCCGTTATAATAGCATGGTTGGGAAATTAAAGAGGACACAAAATCTATAGTAATAATAATAATAATAGTAATAATAGTAATAATAATAATACTAATAACCCATCTCCATAAGATGCTCAGCATCTGTCATTCAGTAAACCTACCGTAAACCCTAAAACCTACAATGCCTCATTCACTGATAGGTAGGCTGTCACCATGGTTACGGACACCCATCCTTAAGTAGCTCGCACCCTGCTCTCTGTCTCACTCTCGCTAACCTCACACCCAGTTTACCCGCACGCATACTCATCAGACATCAGACACCCACACACCCACACCCACACCCACACCCACACGCGCGCACACACACAAAGTTGACAACCCCTTCTGTGCACTGTGCAGTGTCCAGGCTGCTGCCACAACCGACCACGGTGCGCGCAGGCCAGCCGACGGTTAACCTTCACACTCAATGGAGTGCTCTTTTAACTGTCTGTGTGTGTGGCATGGATTCACAAACACGCAACGAACTGATAAACTGACAATACAAAGCACATACCAAGCAGCGCCTAATGAACTGCAGTGACCAGAAGAAAAAAAGTTGTGGGGGAGTGGGTCGGGTGTGCCAAGAAAATCTACAACTGCTATTCCTCACATTGCCCTACCCAGACGTTGACTGCATTGTCCCATTGAGCTTATTTTGTATCTAAAAGTGCGAGACTGGATGCAGTCTCTTTGAGTAGATGACACATACCTAGGCACTTATTATCCCACGTGTACGCAGGTTCACAGTTTCTCACCTCCTTTTGTCAACAGTGTATGTAGCACATCTACACAAATTTAGAGGTGGGGGGGTGGGGTGGGGGGTGGGTAATCCAGTAAAAATCACAATCAGCTCCCTTTTAAGATTTACCTATCCTCCGGTGCGACAGACACTGGTCAACATCCGGGGGAAGGTGAGGTGAGCGAGATGGCACCACCGGTAAAGTGGCGTATCCTACGGAGGATAACCATAATAATAAGTAATATTCCCTTACGTATCCTTATACTCGCATAATACGTTATACATCACATAAAAAATCTCCCAAAATCAATCCCACTTCAAAAGACCCGATCACCTAAATGTGAAAATAAAAGAAATTTATCTTGATATGTTCCCTTTGCTGAACTAGAAACCATGCAGATGGAGTTAACTTTTATATCAGGTGTGAATACAAAATGCTTGGGAGATAATTATTTGTTAGCGGAACACAATGCAAGGTTCGTTGTCACGGATGCATCTTTGAGGTACACCATGTTTTGACATAATTAGTGGGCGATCAAGCGTTGAAGCGCAAAATTATATTTTAAAAAAGATTGACTATCGTACCGATCAATAAGTGGAAATGGGAATCTTTGAGAGAAGGGAAATAAGCCGATCACTGAGTGGAAAATGCCAAATGGGCCTTTCTCAGTTTCGCAGTAAAGGACTCTACACACGACACAGCATACATGTATGCTGACCATATACGACTTTATAACAAGCATACTAACATGTCAGATTTTCGATGTAGCGCCAAACAGCCATCAGACATTCCGAGTTAGCGCCAAGAATGTGCACATGACATACTAACGTGAAATAGAAAATGCATAATATGCCCCGTCGTGTGAAGTCACATGGAAAGGTTCAACAGATTGCACACCATTCATATTTGTTACTGTCCAAAACCACAGCTCCTGGTATTTCATGGGGTCTCACAAAAAAACAACCCTCATAATGAATGTTTTGTTGCTGGAACTTCAGCTACAGTTGGATAAATAGCAAAGCCCACATCCTGCCAATCTCGACATACCCTCATCATCCACATCCATGGACTGCAAAGTGATAACCGCAGCTTCCTTGCATATTAACACTAAATCAACGGGTCAAAGCACATATAGCGATTGCTGTGAATACTATTAACACGTGGAGAGCTGAATGCGAGAAGTCAGCCAATTTCCATTTTGCGCTTTGCATAGTACAGCAATAAATCATGCAGTATACATATATTAAATTCCCCTCTGAACAAGGAACGGGAGAGTAAGGGGTATTTTTAGGGTGTCATAGACAATGTCCTGCAGTTCATTGGAAATCTGGCAAGTTTCGCGCCAGCCAACCAGTAGAAAAGCACTTGCGCTTCGAGTTGTCTATATCACAGCGACTCTGCCCAGCACAGAAGCACCCTTCGTTGTAAGACGACACGCAGTGAGAACCCTACACCTAACAGTTTGCTTAGTTACTTACCACAATTATATTTTGGCTAGTCAGACCTAACAGTAATGATAATAGTAATAGTAATAAGCCATCACTATCGGCTTCCTTCCGTCACTGCATGAACGCTCAGCACAGCCCACTTCTTAACCTTACCACTCCACGCCTCTCCTCTCCCCAGGCTCAGAATTGGCGTTATCATTACTGTGAGGGATTACTATCATCGATATAAAATATATAAGAGTGTGACGTATTTGTTTCATATAATTATATTTTTAATTATAAAATAATAACAAGTTAAAGTTTGGCTGCACAGCAGGTATGATAAGGGACACACCCCACGCTACACCATCCCCCCACCCCCCACCAACACACATGGTGGAGAATTGCACCGTTAGAGTACAGTCAGTGATATCATCACAGTTAACACGCCCCCCCCCCCCGCCCCCGGCTCAGAGAGCCCCCATTGCCCGTCCCGATTGGGCCCCCTCCCTCCACCACCCACCAGCCTCTCGTCACGACTAGCCTGCCTGCACTGACATCTTCCACAAGGCGGCGCCACTGCAGCACCCCGCACTGCCCCTTCCAGCCACCAGGGGGCGGGTGCAGGGTGATTGATGATGGTGCCAGCCACCAGGGGGCCGGCCAATCCCACCAGGGACGCGTCACACTGCCCCTCTGTTGATGTTCCTCGTTGGATGGGAGTATGCGGCGGCATAGCAGTGGAGTTTGTAGACGGTGGTTAGTTTGGTGGATAAACGCCAGGTGGCGGCACCGCTGTTGGGAGGAAAGCTGGCCTTTAAGTGCCCGTGACAGAAGTGCCCTCTAGCGGGGCTCACCTTGGGGGAGGCGGGGGTGGAAGTCCTCTTCTATTGGCTGAAAGATACACAAGGAACGACATGAGTCGAGTTCAAATGAGTTGTGTGAAGGGACTAGCTATTAGAGCGGGAAAAAAGGACAAAATAGCGACATATTTATTGGAACTTGCTTTATGCATCAAAGGCCACACTCCCGGCAAAATAGCTACAGAATAAACATGCTACACCAAGTAACTGATTGATTATTCACAATTAATACTACAGACTAATTTTAATATATATTTTTTACTTTTGTTTGTGTCAAATCACAAGAATGAATACGGCTATGAAAAAGTCGACAGACGGCCATCAGACATTCCGTGTTAGCGCCAGCAAGGTGCACATGATATTATAATGTAAATCATACAAAATAATACATAGTATGCCCTGTCACATCAAACCAACTGAAAAGATTGAACGTATTGCAAACCAGTAATTTGCAACACCACATGAGGCAACACAGAAATAGACTACACAAATAACCCACAAGGAAATCCGTTGATAAGTACACAGCATCTTGTTCCTCTTTGAATCGTCCATAAATGTCCATATGGAATTAGAGCAACTTACACAAGCTCATGAAACACGTTTTCTTTCTTTTAAATCTCCATAAAATGAAAGGACGAAAAAAGGAACCCCTTCTCCAGCAATTCTATTGCTAGGGTATCGTTAAGAATATGCTTGAGATACAAATTTTGGAAACAACATTTAAATTCCTACCTATACTTTATTCTCTGAATAAGGCTTGGATGTATGTGCGCATGTCTACATAAGTGCATATGTATGCTTGCCTTCACCGATCCCTGTTATCAATGCACTTCTGCTATGGGCGGACCATTTTTCACAGTATAAACTGTCTCTTTTTAAATTTGATTATTCTTCCGATGACAGAACACTGCTATGTTAAAATATGATTTGTCTGGATGCAGAGTTGTCCATTGAAGATCTACTGTACACATACATACATCTATGTGTGTATGTGTATGTGTATGTCTGTACATATGCATACTATATATATATATATATATATATATATATATATATATATATATATATATATATATATATATATATATGTATATATATATATATATGTATATATATATATATATATATATATATATATATATATATACACGTCCATACATGCATACATATATATATAAATATGTATGCACGGTGTGCATGTTGATTGATTGATTGATTGATAGCTGATGGTTTAATGCCATGTCAACAGCAGAGGGGCCATATTCACAGTGGAAATCTAGTGGTATCTATTCTGTCAGTCTTGTTAATCACATTCACATGCCTACATTGTAAAAAAATTAATAAATCACACAAAACCCCAAACTAGTCAGTTCTGTGTCAAATGAAAGCAAAATAATCTCTGATACAATATTGAAATGGGGGAAAACGGCATCAAAATTTAATTCACAAAACAGAGCTAAAATTACAAGATGCAATACAGCCCAGTTGTTCTGTAACTCTAAAATTTGTTTGTGCTTTGTCGATAAACAGATCTTGCATGCTATTTACCTTAAAACATTGTTTGCACAAGACCATGAATTCTACACACTTGAGCAATGTCCAGTTAACAGGTCTAGTCAGTGTTAGTGCGATTTGAAACATAATGCACTTGGGGCGGGTGGGTTCTTCCTTGAGTAAAAATGCACAAGTCAGCCAAGAGTGGCCAACGCAGCATCCAGTAAGGACTACGTGGTCCCACCAACACCCAACGTGATAACGCTGGGTGTTGGTGGGACGCAGCGTGATGCGGTGGATGTTCTTCAATGCATGGGGTGATGCTATGCAACTTATTGCGCATATGTGTACACATATGTATGTATGCACATACAGACACATGTATATAATGGCAATGCACATATCTTGCTACCAACACCTGTGCTCACGCCATTAAGAGGTATAATCTCACACATAAACCTATATATTTACAAACAGACACCCACTATTAGCATCATGCAGACTTTAGAAGCACAGGCCTTAAAACGTCAATATTTATATTATTTATACATTAAAACAAAACACGAGAAGAGATTACAGGACCGGAGAGGAGCATACAAGTCTACACTGACATGCGCAACAGACCACCTACTGCATTAGCTGCAGTTCACAAGACAGGTTTGTTCTAGGAGCTTAGGAGCTTAACAACTTACAGAGTGACACCTAGAGGATATTCTGCTAAGAGCTTACACACGGACACAAGTTTTGTGTGTTTTTTTCTGTCTGAGACATAACTTAGCAGCGCAAACGAAACCACTACGATAGAGTACAACCATTTATTAACTATAACACAAGTGACCCACTGACTCCTGAATTAAGTACCAGGGTCCTACACGGTCCACTACACATGGTGACAAAAGGGCCATTCTTTCTAAAGCCCTGTTCACACACACACCTTAAGTCGCCTAAACTAGTTTGCCTCATCTAATCCACCTCACGAAGCGGTTTACATGAGGCAAATTAGTTGAGTCAACTCAGCCCTAATTTGCTTCAGAGGCACGTTGACACGCACATTTTGAGGCGACTTAGATCAGGCGAACTAGATGAGCCGACTTAATGTGCGTGTGTGAACAGAGCTTAAGACGGCAAGACAAGCCGATGCCAGGGGCAGAGACAACAGGGAGATGGCCGTTACCCAGCATCTTCTGTATGTGCTCCGTATTCACTCTGCAGTAGAGCTCTACAAGAGAGGACGGGAGGAGACGGTGACACACAGTGTGACGTCACCACGCACTGTGAAACACCTGCACACACAGGAAGAGGGACGGATGAAAGTGGTATCCGGCCCCAAAATAACACCCCAAAAACAACACCCACCAAAAACCCGGAAATCGGGCCGAGACCATGGGGCCACCTAACGGGTTCCAGCAGAATCAAACGACGAATTTCCGAGAAAACGCGGATTTTCCTATCATAGTTGGTTGCTTGTTGGAGTTTTACATCCTGGCAACATCTAAGGTCATATCAGGACTTTTCCCATCATATGATTAGCACTGTCAGGGAATCGCGGAAAAATGTCAGAAGTCAGGTTTCAACTGTGACCCATGTCATATATATTAAGAATTTTGTGAATTAATCGGTGATGAAAACCCACAAAAAAACACACAGAAATCTGCTAAAGTTACAGCCTGAAGTGCATAAATCTTCCATCCCTGATATATTTAACAAAAAAAGATAAACTAAAGATAAAAGAATTAGTAAAAAAATAAGTCTTTTTTTTCTTTCCTGAAGAAAATATTGAATGAGGTGAGAATTTGTATAACAATTTTTTTTTTTTTTAAATTAGCTGGTGGACGAAGTGAGAATTTTGGAAGAAGAAAAAGTGTATCACTTTTCTTTTTCTTTCAAGAACAGTCCAGATGTTGAATGAAGTGACAAGTAAAAGTTCTAGTCGGTGTAATACACGACGCATCATTTACTCAGTGCTAATAGCAGTAAGCAGATACAGGTGTATTGAAGTAAGAGAACATAATGTGTGAACTACGTCACAGAATGTGTGCACACCAGGTCAGCACAAACTGTTTTCTACGGCAACGGGATGGTGAGCAGTAACTACGTCACCATGCCAAGTACCTGTTAAGTCCATGTCACCTTCGCCTATATTATCCAGGACAAATAAATAAAAACACAAATAAAAATACAAAAACAGGGTCCGTACACATGTGAAGATATGGGATTCAAGGCTATTTCAAGGCTGTTTTTGATAGGAATGCAGGTGAGTATGTGTATTGGCGTTTTATTGTGTGTCGTCGGTATGTCGGATTATCTTATGCCAAATGGTGATTTCTGACTAATTTAGATAAGTGGGGACAGAGTAATCGAATTCAAGGCTTTTCAAGACTAATTACCCAAAATAGGTTAAAGTCAAGGCTTTTCAATGGCTTGAAATGAGGCAAATGACTTTCCAGGCCCCGTACGGACCCTGCAAAATTCAAGGACCTCTGAGAGGTTAAATAACCCAACCCCTTGTCACACAATCTACGGTGAAATTTATATCATACATGATAAATTTATTATCTCAATCAGTACAGTGGAAACACAACTGCAACGGAGGAAGTTCTAATTGAAAATTCAAATGAAAGAAAAATAAATAAACCCAAAACTTCCCAGGACAGAATTTGCTTGGAGGTTAAGAAATGACCTTGACAATTCTCTTTTAATTCGATGATCCAACTTATCGGACACTTATTTTTAAGCTTACTTAAGCATAACAAGAATATTAAAATAACTATTACTTGCCTAGTTTAAGCTAGCAGAACGCGTAAATGTAGAGGGCAGAAAGTAAAACGAAGAAATCAACGTGGGCAATATTCACACTATAGTCTATGTACCGGGACCAAATACCGCCAAACTGAATGGGTTACCAATAAGCCAGTTCCTGAAGAACTGATGGTTGGTTGTTGGAGTTTTACGTCCTGGCAACATCGAAGGTCAGATCAGGACGGGTACTGACTTGTCACAGTATGCAATCATGGTGACTTTATAGTGCTGCCCCACTAGGAAATGACAACTCGCAGGCTTAATGGACTCGAGACTTGATGCAAATTGGGCAAATATCTAATCCATGCGTGGCTAACTAGCAACGGTAACCAAAACTTACAAGCTTAATGGACTCGGAGAGTTGATTCAAATTTGGCAAATATCTAATCCACCCG
The DNA here is from genome assembly GCA_030323885.1 of Branchipolynoe longqiensis. Lineage (NCBI taxonomy): Eukaryota > Metazoa > Annelida > Polychaeta > Phyllodocida > Polynoidae > Branchipolynoe > Branchipolynoe longqiensis. The sequence continues at coordinate 29,195,893 of CM059196.1, read as the reverse complement.
TGGCTAACTAGCAACGGTAACCAAAACTTACAAGCTTAATGAACTCGATACTTTACTAGAAAAATTGGGGAAATATTTAATCCACCAATGGCTAACTATTAATGGGAACTCCAACCCAAAGGTTTTCAAAGATATACAGCAGCAACAATATATCACTTATATGAGTATATATATATACATGTATATATATACATATATATATATATATATATATATACATACATATATACATATATACATACACACACACATATATATATATATATATAAATATATGTGAAGTGCAGATAACTTAACCAGGGGAAAGACTCAAATTTAACGCGTCAAAAATCTTGTTTGTAAGCAGGAAACTTAACTGTGGCAATACAGTTCTTTGCGAGACTTACTCTACAAATGTAACCGACATCCATACCTGCCTCTTGGACCGATTATTCTCCAGTTTCTACAGGTGCTGGTGAACCAGATACTTCATTTGTAAATGCTGGCTCATTTAGTAATAGTCTGTACACATTCAATATGCAACATCAACTCCTCTTTTTGTTCAGCACAAATTTCAAATTTGTTCTTGTTGTTGGTACATTAGTTGTGTAAGCAGGGGAAATTTAATTTGTGGACGATTGGTCTTCCCCATTCCACTGCTCCTTGCCCGATCCTAATAATGCTGATTGCCTGGCTAGGAAGCGACAAGTATCAATTTTTATGTCATTGGTTTGACTCGACCAGGGTTCGAACCCAAGATCCCACGATCTACCAACACGGAAGACGGACGTTCTAACTCATTCGGCCATCCCGTCAATAGTGTGAGCTTTTCTCCTCGCCTAAATAGTTTCTGTAGATTAAGCGCCTCGTGGCTCAGTTGAATCATATACGCAATTGAGGCTACCTATCTACATCATCATTTTTCCTTGTACATTTATTTGATCAAGTAAACAGCTTTAATTTAGACTGGCATCATATTTGATGGCAGCCAAATGTTGAATATTTGCATGGTCTGAATCATGCGCATGAGCCCAGTGCAATAAGAAGCGGACAAACTGTGACGTTACGCCATACCAAATGCCTCTGTAAGGAGTAATTCCGTCAGAAACTTCTTGACCATCACTAAGAACAAATATGATCTAGCAGAAAGATTTATTATATTACCAGATAACCGTGTATGATATCTTAAAGGATCCCTTAAATTACTAATTCAAATTCATTAGGTTTGTTTGTTTGTTGTTGCTTTACATCCTAGCAATATCTAAGGTCATATCAGGACGGGTACCGACTTGTGACAGTGTGCACTCATGGCGACTTTATAGTGCTGTCCCACTGGGAAACCAGGCTGTCAGCACCATGACCTGATATCCCACTCAGTCACATTATCCTGACACTGAGCCAACCAGTCCTTGCCTTATCCTATTAATGCCGAGCGCCAGGCTAAGAAGCGACTAATACCAATTTTTAAGTTATTGGTTTGACACGACCAGGGTTCGAACCCATGACCTACCAGCATGTGAGACGGACGCTCTAACTCATTCGGCCATTCCGTCTGGTCATTAGGTAATTCTTTTGTTTTAAAAATATTTTGTTGGTTTAATTAAAAACTAATTATAAGAGACTATATGAACGCACCTTTATTTAGCAATTCAAACCACATATTATCAATAACAGAACTTTACTAGTAATCATTGCCCGGTTCAAATCGGGCGCACATGCCGAGGTAGTCAACTTTTTTAGGTTTTTCACTCATTCCACTAATTTATTTGCATAGGTTTATAATTATTTCATTTCATCATTAACCGGATAGCTTTAATTTAAAGCTGCATAGTTCCATGAATGCATCACATTTTCTAAACCAAAAACACTGACTTAGATTTAACTTAGATTTAACTTAGACACTGGCGCCCTTATTAAACGTTCATTGCTGCATAGAAGGAATATTATGCAATTTAATAGAACCTGTCACTGTTGAAGCATACCATGTTCAGCATTTTTATGGTCACATCAAAATTAATTTGATTAAACAAAAATCAAATATCTCCAAAGTTAACTTATTAAAATAAAAATTTACGTTAAGTTCAAAGAAAAGTCAAGTAGATTATAATGATCAGTCTAATAAATTTATCTAAAATTTAAAAAAAGGACAAAATCAAAAACATGGGCTATGCAAGTTTAAGCCACTGCTCCATAAACAAACACGATTTTGTGCGAGTAGTGAGTGCGTATGGATATGTATGCATATTAGTAGCGCAACTGCCAAACACCACACATAACTTCTATGAAACTAAATGAAATGTCACCTTTCTAAAATAAAAAATATTAAAAAAGAAATGTTACACATGACAGTATTAGAAGGGCACTTCACATACCTGGGTTTCTGGGGTTTTTGCTAGGATATACTTTCGTTGACTTTTGGTAGTAGCTAGGTGTGGGGAAGTCGTCGACAATTCGGAATTTGAACATCTTCTCAAAGTCTGAAACAATAAATACACAATTAATTGAAGTAGGGTTCCATTACACCCCCTTAAATGGGGTTCACGCTAAGCTGCACTGTTCTACACTTCCAGAGCTACGTTTGTGTGGGAGGACACATTTGTTCATTGTTTACTTTTTCAACGCCAAGAAAGCAACGTGAATTATTTTCCATTAAATAAATAATCGACACCAATTTTTAGCAACGGAATTCAACGCTCTTCTCATATCAGAAATAGCCGTTGAGAGCAGTGGCGGCTGGTCGCGTGAGCAGCTCCCAGAACCAAAGCAGACAGACCTACACGATCGCCAGGTTGCTTCACCTCCTGTTTGATTTCCCGCCAGAAGGTGGTGGGTTCGAATCCCTCCCCCACCACACAGATAACAGAGTGGGCATCATTCCTAATAAGACTGGTATAAATGCTTTATACATCCCATATCATATCATATATCAGATCATATCATAACATACACATGCAGGGGTGACACAAACAACAACGATCAGTTAGTTAAGTTCACGACAGTTCAGACGTCATTCTATTTTTTTACAGCACTTTTTAGGTCCTGCAATTTGGCATAATTCAAGGACTATGCCCTATCGATGTAAATCTTCCAGGCCAATTCATGAAATTTCTAAATTCGAGGCCGTCCATAAACTACAAATTACGGCTCCAAATTCCAACCATTTTCCAAGAACGCCCCATCCCCATAAATTCCAGTCCCTTTCTAAGAAACCTCCACAAATTTCCGATTCTCTTTCTAAGAACTCTGTTCATAAAATTCCAGTCCCTTTCCACGAACACCCTCTATAAAATTCCAGTCCCTTTCCAAGAAACACTCACAATTTCCAATTTCTCCAGTGAACCCTAACAGCGGCAGACACAGAGAGAAACAGAGACACCATGTATGACATGGAAGTTGGCTCACCTTCATCATAGGTCACCCCGACCCGTGCGCCGCTCATGCTCGGGTGTCTAGACGGCGGGGGCGGTGGCGCCATCTGGGAGGCATGGTTCATTGCAGGGCGCGCCGGCGGGGGGCCCGTTGGGAAGTCGCGGGCGGGCGGCGGCGGCGGCCGTGATGCCGGTGGCGGGCGCGACACAGTCGGAGTACGTGTCGGCGGCGGCGGCGGGGGCACATTGTTACCGCGCCGCGACGTTAGCGCCTGGCTGCGGGCCGGCGGGGGCGGGGGCGGAGGCTGGGTGCGCGATGGCGGCGGAGGCGGCGCCCGGCCAGCCGGCGGGGCGGCGGGCGGGGGTGGCGGCGGCGGTGTCCTCCCCACTGAGTTCTGTCGTATGGGAGGCCCTCGATTCACCAGCGGCGGCGGCGGGCCATTCTCCGCGGGGAGCCGCGACGGCGGAGGCGGAGGTGGCGGCGGGGGAGGCTGGGAGGAGCCTGTCCGGGATGGCAGGCCGCCCCGATGCACGGCCGAGGACGCCGGGGTGGCTGCTACTGAAGGCATGCTGGGTAGCGCAGAGCCGCCACCACCACCATAACGGCTGTTGGAAGAGCTAAGTCTACTGGCCAGGTTTTCACTATTGTTATTAGTGTTGCTTTGATTAGGCCGCTGCCAGGACGGCCGGGCCGGCTGCACTGCAGCCGGTGGAGGCGGCGCCCCTCCCCCGCCGAAACCTGACTTATATTCTTGCGACGGGGGTGGGGGTGGGGGCGCACCGCCACCCCTAAAACTACTCTTGTGTTCTTGTGGAGGTGGGGGCGGGGCCCCGCCGCCGCCCCCAAAGCCCATCTTGTTGTGCAGAGGAGGCGGGGGCGGCGGCCCACCACCCCCGAAGGCCTTCTTGTTCTGGGCCGGGGGCGGCGGGGGCGGCGCGCCCACATTGTTTGTCGACGACCCGTTGGAGGACGAGTGGAAGTTGGTGTGGACCGGCGCCCACTTCTTGGACGGCGCCGGACTCGGGCGACCCGCTGACGGCGTCGGGGAGGGAGACTTGTCGTGCACCGGGGGCCTCAGCGCCGGGGTACTGGCGCTACCTGGTGGGGGAACAGGGTCATACCGGAAACACTCAATTATGTATATATATATGAAGGCTTCAGCAGGGTAGGACAATAAGGACTGACCCGTTGCCTGGGGCACCTAGTTTACTCGGTCGGGCGGGTGAAGTTCTCGGTAATTGAACAGGCAAGTCGTTTTTTAAATTTGTATCTGCAGTAGCAGATTTCAGTTTGAATTGGCTGACTTGGGCTTGGGGAAGTAGTTTTGGCACTCAGACAAGTACAAAATTCAATCACTTGCCCTATTGGGCAAGTGACTGAACAAAATTACTGCCCTACTCTAGTTCAGGCGCAAAAACCGACAAATCCATTTGAATTGTTTTCTGTACAATAGAGCTTAATGTTGTACTTTCCAATTAAAGTCTATCACTTTCACATTGAGTAGGGCATTATATAGGGGATGTGGCAGCTTCTGCGAACAAACAGATCTACTGGTCTGGGTGGAGTTTGTCGGTTTTTGCGCATTAACCATTTATATACACCTACGGCAAGGTATCCCGCGCTGGAAAAAAGAAGAGGATTAGTCAGGCGAATAAAACATTACACCAACAAAAAGGGAAAAAAAAAAAGTGTTTGCCATTCCAATACAATCAGTTTATTTGCACTGATTAGTGACAGAAGAGAATTACTCTGTCAGAATTAGTGTTTGTGTACACACCTATAGTTGTAAGATCAACGAATTGGCACTGAATATTTTGTTTGTTATTCAGCTCAATAAAATATATCAACCCTGCAAAAAAAGGTGTTGGATTGTGAATGCAATCAGTAGTTATTTTATGTGTGTTTTTGTTGGGGTATTTTTTCTCAGTGCCGTAGGTCTTCCAGTGATGAGTGCTACAGTTATCTACACAAAGTTTCACGTGAGTTTTAAAGTATAATTAAAATACACGTGATACGATAAGTAAAAGGATATGAAGGACAGTATTTTAGGATTACATCTCTTTAGCAAGGTTGTGAAGCTTTTTTGTGTTTTTTTTTCTTCCAAAGTTGTCTTTGACATGTTTGTCATAGTTCGATGTATCCAGACACTTTTGATATAATACAGACTAAGGATCTGGGTGTTAGCTTTAGAATTGTTGAGTCAATAAATTGAAATTGCAATACCATTGGCGTGGCTGTTTAATTTGATTTATTAGTCAAGAATCTAGTTCGCCAGATGCCGCTGTGAAGCAATGAGAGTTGTCCATGTATCATTTACAGCATTTAGATACTGGTACTTGAACACAGATGCACATCATGGACCCAAGTAGAAGCAACCACACAAGGAGGTGGCGCCACCTACTGTGTGTGGCGCCACCTACTGTGTGTGGCGAGCACCGGCCCACACAGCAGAGTTAGAGAGAATGGCTCAAATAGGTAACTTCCGAGATAGCCAAGTCGCTGTCCACCCAGCCCAATGTCCATGTTAGCGTATGGGTGAAGCACACTGCAGTAATCCAAACAAGTGATGCAGTACACATGCAGTAGCTCTCCTGCATATACAGTTTGAAATACTGCAGTGCACATGCGGGACAGCTACTGGCCTTGTGCAAATACCCGATCCATCCGTACACCTAGACCAGACCTGAGGTGGTAGCATAATCAGTGTGTGGTGTGATGGGGAGCAACAACAGTGAGCCCTGTTTGCGACAATTTTGTTTGGATTAACCGATAATTTGGGTTAACCGACTTTGGTTTAACCAACTTTTTTAATACGATAAATGGTAGTATTTTGCCAGGCCACCGAAAAAAGTTAGGATTAACCGATCGTTTGGTTTAAACGAGCTTGGTTTAGCGGGGTTATGTGTAGTATAAAGCATTTATACCAATATTATTCTGGATGGAACCTGTTAAATGTTAATCGCGGCGGGGCGGACTCGAACCCGGGACCCCCCGCCTTGCACTCCGGGCCGGGAGAACTGCCAGCTCTAGGGGGGACTGAGGCAAGTCTAATCCTGGTAGGTGTCGGACGCATGCGCCAAGCCTCCGAGAGTCCAGTCGGACCGAGGCAAGTCTAGGCTGGAATGTGTCACGCGCATGCGCGCGCCTCCAGCCCCCAACGGTTCTCCAGTATTCGGCCATTCGAACCCGAGTTCTAGCTTTATGTTATTGCTTGATTGTGATTGTATTGATTCCTTGAATTGAATTGATTGATTGATGTGAATTTGATGAATATTGCTTGATTTGTGATTTGTATTGATTCCTTGAATTGACTTGATTTTGATTGATGTGAATTTGATGAATAAACGGTGGGTCTTTTGTGGCCAGCCAGAGTACCTACTCAATCCAGTTATGTATCCTGTTATGTGTAATGACTAATAATACCGTATATATACCAACAGGTCTAGTTAGATACTGTAGCACTTATTAAACGTGTGTTCCCGCATAAAAGATTCTACTAAGCCAATTTAATAGAACCCATTACTGCTAAAGCCAGAATTTTGACTTCAAATATCTCCAAAGTTAGCCACGTAAAATAAAAGCTACTTCAAACTAAAGTAGACAGATTATAACGATCAACCGAACGCATTTATCTCAGAAAATGGCGGAAACACAAAAAACATCAGACTATACAACTTCCATAAATGTACAGCCAGGTTTTTTAAATGTGACGCTGTTCACCAACGTCTTCAGTGACTATACTTACCGCCAATGGGCCTGTTGGTGGTTTTCCTTAGAGCCGGCATCCCTCCAGCAAAGAGCCCACCTAGCCCTCCTCCCATCCCTGCTGCTCCTGCTGCACCTCCTCCTCCTCCTCCTCCTCCTCCTCCTCCTCCTCCTCCTCCGCCACGCCCAATCGTGCCGCCTCCATTCATGGCGCTGGCGGCTCCACCTCCTCCTCCTCCTCCTCCTCCACTGGCTGCAAAATAAGTAATCAGTGTTTAATGTGGTATATGGAAGCAAAGTAACATCTCTACATCTCCATTCACAGCCTCATCAACAACAGCCAACCCAATTAATTAACACCAATGTTCAATTCAACGCTGCATAATCCGATAAAAACATCAACATTTCGAAACCAAAGCACATAAAGGGCCGTCTAAAGTTGTCAACATGTTCATGGTCGTACAGAGCGTATGACAGGGTGAGGGGGACTGACAGTAAAGTATAACTTTTATCGTTTAATAAAAATGTTGATATTTTTTTGGCGACTTTCATATTTTGTTTGTTTGTTTAATGTACATCAGGCCACCACATCCAGTGATTGTACATTAGTTGATTGTCAACCGCAGACAATTGGTCTTCTTCATTTCACTGCTCCTTGCCCTATACTAGTAAAGCCGAATGTCAGCTAGATAGCAATAAGTAGCAATTTCAATGTTATTCGGTTGACTCGACCAGGCTTCGATTTGTTTGTTTGTTGTTTTACATCCTAGCAACATCTAAGGTCATATCAGGATGGGTACCGACTTGTGACAGTGCGCACTCATGGTGACCTTATAGTGCTTTCCCACTGGGAAACCAGGCCACCTGCACCATGACCTGGTATCCCACTCAGTCACATTATCCTGACACTGAGTACAACAGTCCTTGCCCTGTCCTAATAATGCCAAGCACCTGGCTAGGAAGCGACAAGTATAAATTTTTAAGTCATTGGGTTGACTCGACCAGGGCTCGAACCCACGATCTACCAACAAGGGAGATGGACGCTCCAACTCATTCGGCCATCCCGTCTGGTCGCCAGGCTTCGAACCCTGGGGGTTTGAATACCATGACCTACCAAAACGGGAGGTGGGTGCTCAACTCATTTGGCCACTCATCTGGGTCTGTAGTAAAATGTTGATGTGTACTACTTGGGGGGGGGGGGGGGGGGGGGGGGGAGGGGGAGGGGTCTGTAAAAGTAGTACTCTTTGTACTACCTTGAAACTGTTGACAATTGTGAACGGGCCCTCATACCTAGAGTTGATCACACATATCCAACACTGGTGCATTTATTGTGTATTGGTTGCTGCGTGAAATGGGATGTTAAGCCATTTTAATAGAAGCTCTTACTGCTGAAGCCGTTGGTGTCATTACGACGTTCATGGCAAAATTAATTTAGCATAATTTCATTTCAAATATCTCAAACATTAGCCATTCAAAACAAGTTTTAAAGGTAGATTATAGCAATAAACGTAATACAGTTATATATAATACAGACCTGTGCACCTTCCGGATTTTTCCGGATTTGTTCCGGATTGCAAGGGTAAATACGGAAATACAGTTTCTCTGCCTTTGTTCCAGAAATTGGTATATTTTTTATCACACTAAAAGATACTGATCGTGTCTGTACAAATACTGAAAGTATTACTGAAAGTCTCAGAATTTTTTTTTTTAAATGACTTTCAGTTATTATCAAGCATGAACAGTTTGCTCGTGGATATTATGTAATTGTTTATTTTTCATTGTAAAAGTGTTACTGAAAGTCATTCAAGAATACGGAAAATAGCTTTGACAATACGGAAAGCTGTGAGATCGGGTGCACAGGTCTCATAATATAAGGCACAGACTCAAAACCCATCAGATTATGCTACCATAGTTGCAGGGTTAAATAACACATATAACAAAAACAAAACCATGCACACGATACGGAACGTGCTACAGATGGCCTTAAAACAAGATATACATGTATGGAAATAAAAACACAAGCCCATATTTCACAACAGGAGCACAATGCGACTATAGTAAAACCTCTCTAACCGACCATCTTCACAGGTCGACCACTCCCATATATCGATCGCCTTATTTGGGTCCCAAACGATCGCCCACACAATAGTATTGTAACGATAAAAAAAAAATCCCTTAACCGACCACATACCTAAATGGGACCATTTAAAGTCGGTCCCATGGTCGGTCGATTTAGAAAGGTTTGACTGTATTTCATACTGAATCTGGGCTAGGGGTGGGGGGGGGGGAGAAGAAACTGATAGCATCCACATTGAATGAGCTACCTGACAATAATGATTAATAACATTGCAATCGAAATCCCCATTTTATTAAAATAAAAAGAGTATATATTTTCCAACAGTTGCCATGTTGGTATTCCAAGTTTGTCTCCCTCCACTCACCATGAATCTATTTATCCACCAGTGTATGTATTATATAACGCTATCTGTAAGTATCCACCAATCCACTCCACCAATCCAGTTACACGCATCCATCTGTTGTTGCTTTTCTCTCTATTTATATCAGATGAGTTTGCAGAATCGGTAAGAGTGCTGGCTGGCTTTCTGTACAGGAGGTCGTGAGTTCCAATCCCAACGGAGTCAAATCAATGACGCACAATATGGATACTTGTCACTAGCTAGCCTGGCGTTAAATATTAATGAGATATCAGGATAACCTGACTGAGTGGGGTAGATAAATACATCATATATCCACGTTGATGACATAACTATTCCAGCACAAGCATTTACTTACGGCAAACTTATTCCCCTATAACCAGAATATTGTACATGATCATGGTGCTGGCAGCTCGGCTCTTCCAGTAGGACGACATTATAAAGTCAGAATGAGTGTGCACTGTCATAAGTTGATATCACCTTAGATGTTGCTAGGGCATAACCCCCAACAAACACAACTCTCTAATTGGCTTATCAACAGGAACAAATCAATTTCTTCATCATTGACTGGAGTTACCCCAAAACTCTTCACATCAATTAGGAAACATGTAGACCACCACACAACAACAACAACAACAAAACATTCTAAAAGCCAATGTGTAAGTATTACACACCCACCCACCCATTTGTAATCTACTTAAAGCTGCATAATCCGATGAAAGCACGAAAGTCCTGAAACCAAAACACTTACCTAGATTTTACTGTACTGCCTAGTCCGATGAAATATCAAATTCTCAAAACCAAACCAATTATCTAGATTTGATTTGACATATCTAACTTAGATACTGATGCACTTATTAAGCATTTGTTTCTGCATAGAAGGCAATACTGAGTCAATTTAACAGAACGTGTTACTGCAGAAGTCTATGGGGGTCAGAGTTTTGACCAGCTTGCCAAAACTAATTTTACATCTTGGCACTCAAAATATCTCAAAAGTTTACCATTTAAAATAAAAGTAACTTTGCACTAATGTAAAGTAGATTTACTAGTGATCGATATAATATATTTATCTCAGAAAAAAATACAGAAATTCAAAACCATCGGACTATGCAACTTTAAGATCCTGGTGCACTCATCAAACATCTATTGTTGAATAGAAGTAACACTAAGTCAATTTGATAGACCAGGTCAGCGCTGAAACATTTGGTGTCCGTCATTCACTTCAACCATCTCTAAAGTTAACGCCTTAAAATAAGTCACATCAAACTAAACAGTGTAGACCGTGATATATATTTTTATAATTAGTTACGAATGGTGATACAATACGCGCAAGAGCCGGGAGGAAATGAGCAGCAGGTGGCGCTACAGGCGCATATCGAGTTGCTGGCCCGCAGCAAATCGGAAATAGACGCACAGCATAATAATAGTTGGTTGGTTGTTAGAGTTTTAAGTCCTGGCAACATCTAAGATCATATCAGGGCTGGTACCGACTTGTGACAGTGCGCACTCATGGCGACTTTATATATATATAGTGCTGCCCAACTGGGAGACAAGGTCGTTAGCACCTTGACCTGATATCCCACTCAGTCACATTATCCCGACACTGAGCCAACCGATCCTTGCCCTATCCTAATAATGCCGAGTGCCAGGCTAGGAAGCGAAAAGTATAAATTTGTCAGTCATTGGTTTGACTCGACCATGATTCGGACCGACAAACTCATGGATTCAGATCTCTCAATCTCCCAAAACAGGAGACGGACGCTCTACTCACTCTGCCACCCCGTCTGGTCATAATAGTTGGTTGGTTGTTAGAGTTTTACGTCTGGCAACATCTAAGATCATATCAGGGCTGGTAGCGACTTGTGACAGTGCGCACTCATGGCGACTTTATATATATATAGTGCTGCCCAACTGGGAGACAAGGTCGTTAGCACGTTGACCTGATATCCCACTCAGTCACATTATCCCGACACTGAGCCAGCCGATCCTAGCCGTATCCTAATAATGCCGAGCGCCTGGCTAGGAAGTGACAAGTACACATTTTGATGTCATTGGTTTGACTCAACCATGGGTTCCAATCTCACGATCTACCAAAATGGCCATTCGGCCATCCTATCTGGTGACATAATAATATTAAATTATAAAATATAACATAGTAATAAATACAGCACTGCAAATTTATATTTATATAATGGCTTATATATAGCAAATAAACATGGTCAAACTTAAAAGCCATTTAATTGGATTATTTAACTATTTCCGCTCTCATTGTGGTAACACACATATGTAATACACTGGTGGATATCATCTGTACCACCACTTCACCCGGTGTGCACAGAACGGAACATTACCGTTGCGTCACCCCTGTGCTGCTCAGTGGACTGATCACGTGGTCCCAGCTCCACATTGGGCGCTTGGCACCCTGACCAGGGCCCAGTGCCCATGGTGGTGGATGGGCAGCCAGCAGGGGTTATCTGGTTCTGATAATGGTACTATTACGTACAGTCCCGCCCCATGTGGTTCTCAGACCTTGTTATTCACCAGTTATAGTAATAACCAGTGTCCCACAAGCACACAGGCAACAATAACCGGCCAGTAAAGTCCTGATATTTCATCAATACATCAGTATTTCAAATAAGGACCAATGTCGGCTGTTTATTTACATATTATTATAGAGGGATGAAAGTGGTCTCCGGCAAAAAACGCGGAAAGCAAGCCAAGATTATCACACTGACGGCGAATTTCCGCGAAAACGCGGATTCCCCCTTCAGTGTGTGGTATACGATTAGCACTGTCAGGGAATCGCGGAAAAATGCCGGAAGTCAGATATCAACCATCCTTGTTTTGCCCATATTATCGCCCATACTTAACTGGTTGTTTGGGGTTTTATGTTCTAGTAATATCTCAGGTTATCTAAAACACTAGATCCTCCCTGTCTGTATCATCCTTACCATCTCCGTTATCCCATCATGATCACCACCACTAGATCTTCCCTGTCTGTATCATCCTTACCATCTCCGTTATCCCATCATGATCATCACTACTAGATCCCGACCACTTCGATTGTCGCATTATAATCATTTTGTTCATGACCACATTATCATGACAATATTACCATAACCATCAGTCATCATTATCACCACCGCATTATCACCACTCATCCACTGTCCCACCATGATTACCACTATAGCATCAACACCATCATTATTCTCACCATCAACACCTCTATATTCTGGAGATTTGTATGCAGTAAAGCTAAGATTCCATATATGCGGTATGCAACATAAAATGGATGCGAAAAAGTGGATCTCTCAATGGACCGATTGGTGCGAATGCGAATGGCATGCCGCATACTGCATATATGGAATCTTAGCTTAAGTAATTACTATCAGAGTCACTTACCGAAAGTGGGACCCAGCCTGACTTAGAGAAATGAATACCAGTGTTTGTTCAGCGTGAGCGAGCTAGCACGGCAGCAGGGTGGGAAATAGTGAGTACATAAAAAGAAGCAACAGGCAAAAAAGTTAATAAAATAAATGTAAGCGGACAGATCCAACAGTACATCTAGACCACTCGGCCCACAGCCAAGTGCATTATAGGCACAGCGGTCAGCCCATAAGCATATGTGATTGCAGGCTTGAAACTGAAATGTTACTAAAAACAATGTTAAACTGGTTCCACTACCGATTGACATAAAATATCCAGTTCATTTTCGAATTTAGTTGCAGAATTAAAATAAATACATTTGTGAGGGAACATTTTTCTGACCTCCCTTCTAAGGGATTGAAATGACATTAACTGTTGCCAATACGTAAAACTCCAACAACCAACATCCAGGAGGGTGCCGGTGGGGGGAGGGTTACTAAGAATAAGAAATCTATAAATATCCTATTTCGAATTTTACCCCACGCATCACTCCATTCCTACAATTCACTGTTAGAAGGGGGCGGGGGTTGTCTATATTTAGAAGTTCTGCAAATATCAGCAGTCGGCTGTGACTCCATCAATAACTCACAACAACCATGAAGCGGGGTGAGGGGCGTTCAATTAAAAACACATACAAACAGGTGTACCTTAACGCCTGCCCAGAACTAACTAGCCAATGGCAGACAGCGTAGATCTATGCCTGTTCCCGAGCACCCCCAGAAATTCTTGTTATGTTAGTGGCCATATCATAGTAATTATGCAAAGAAATAGTTTCAAATTATGCAAATAAATAGTCCCACCACCATTATCATCAGCCCGTTGCTTTATTATACAATACCATACAGCGTTCGAAATAAGGCTTGTCCGCTTTTTCGAGCCACGTGAGAGTAAGCACAGACACGCAGAATATGGCTTGAGCTTTTCTGTTGGACAAGTGTAAATTGTTGCTTATTGCTATCACTGCCTTAGAATGGCTACTGACTGCGTCCTTAAAATTACATTCTCATTATCACTACTTGTAAAGTCATCATCACTACCAATACTATGTAGATCAAAACAAAACTTTCTTCCTCTAAAAAAAAAATAAAAAAAAAAATAAAAGAACCACAAAAAAACCCACACACAACACTCGCCACTAAGTGGCGCGAGTGTGGGGTGGCGCTTGGAGAGAGATAAAGACCTAGATTCAGAGTCGATCCATGTTAGGCAGGCAGATTTTTAAAGCGGAAATCTACTGTTCATCACTGTTCAGACATTCTAGACGCACCAACTGGCAGAACCATTTGGCAGAGCCACAACTCACGGACGTCCTGGCGTTTTGCACTGTGGCCAGTGCACACTGCGCATATGAGAAGCCGTATTGGTGTAGGCACGTCCAGTTTGTTTTGTTTGTTGGTGTTTTATGTCCTAGCAACATCTAAGGTCATATCAAGACGGGTACCTACTTGTAGCAGGGCGCACTCATGGTGACTTCATAATGGGAGATCAGGCTGTTGACACCATGATCTGATATCCCAGTCATATTATCCTGATACTGTTCTAACCAGTCCTTGTCTTATCCTAGTAATGGCGACCGCCAGGTTAGGTAGTGACAAGTATCAATTTTATAATTTATTGGTTTGACTCGGTTGGGACTCGAACTCAACACCTTCCAGGCTTCTTGTGTGGAAGGTGTTGAGTTCGAGTCCCAACCGAGTCATCAATTTGACCTTCGCGTCTGGTCGGCACGTCCGTGTATATAATGTGCAGCAGAAGCAGCAGTAGCAGCAGCAGTAGCAGCAGCAGCAGCAGTAGCAGCAGCAGCAGCAGCAGCAGCAGCAGCAGCAGCAGCAGCAGCATAACCACCACCATCACCACCCATCACATGTTATTAGCAATACATGCCCAACACACGTGACCCACGATGGAAGAGTCTAGTTATGGGACAGATGCGAACTAAAATAGATTATCCACAGTGTGATGGCCACATACCTGCTGGATTAGCGATAGTTTGTGAGCTCAACAGATGGATTTACGGTTCAACCCACAGCCAATCGTCAAGCTTTGCAACATTTTCTTTTTGTTTGCGGAGTTTAGATGCCTGGAGGGCATTGAAGGATGACGGATGCGCCCAAACCCACATCTACTTCCTACTATAATGGTTGGTTGATTGTTGGAGTTTTACATCCTGACAACATCTAAGGTCATATCAGGACAGGCACCGGCTTGTGACAGTGCACACTCATGGCGACTTTATAGTGATGCCCCACTCGGAAATCAGGCTGCCAGCACCATGACCCGATATCTCACCTACTCCCACCCAATCACACTATCCTGACACTGAGCTGACCAGTCCTTGCGCGACCTATTAATGTCAAGTGCCAAGCTAGGATGCGACAAGTATCAATTTTGTAAGTTATTGGTTTGACTCGACTGGGAATTGAACTCCCGATCTCCCGCACGGGAGGCCTGCGCTCTGCCGATTCGGCCACCACGCTCGGCGTGCCTGATCGGAGTCAAGCACTTCTCGATTGCATTAATACAAATGGAGGTTAAGGCAGTTTTCAATGAAGGGTTGTGTGAGTAGAATGTGGGTTTAGATAAAATGTTATTGATTGACTATTCATTATAAATACCATATTCTCGTGGGTTAATAATACCCATGTGTGGGTTAACGTCCAACCCCCACGTAGCCAATATTTTGTAAACGCCCATCCCTTAAACTCCCATATGTGGGTAAACGCCCACCTTCCACTTCAGTGAGTTGCCAGTTAACCCGCGAGAATATATGGTAATAACCAGTAATAAGTTATGCAAAATTATCTAGTTGTGCACAAATCTGGGCTGTCTCAACCATGTTCACTCGCCACCCAATTCTAGCAATTTGTCCCAATACTAATCTCATGTCAACAACATAGGAAATGTTCTCACATAATTCACATATAAAAGCCCCCCACATCTCTATTATACAGTCGTTATCCTTAATACTGCACGGTTGAACAGGACATGCAATGATCGTGGCCAGAATCTGATGGGTCAGGACACACTAACAACACAGAACAACTGAAATGCGGCAGGAATTGTGGATATGGATCAACTGCATGCCAGGTTTAATTACAGTTGTAATTGAGAATCATACCAAACTGAATCGACAAAAACTAATTAGGGCCGATGTCACACTATAAAAAGAGCACATGGCAGCAATATGAATATGACGCTACCCCACCCCTGATCCTCTACCTTCAAACCTAACTGACCTGTCACATCTCTCAATGTTTGCAGGAGAAAATAAACCCACAACCTGTCACATCTCTCAATAGTATGTGGGAAAATTAACCTAGAATTAGCCAGTTATTCATCTTTTATTACCTCCATGTCTTTAGGAACAGTTTGCTTATTCAAATTATTGGTTTTTATCGGTGGTTTACGTCCTAGTAATATTTACGGTCATATCAGGATAGGCACCGACTGGTGACACTGTACACTCATAGCGACTGTATAGTGCCGTCTCACTGGGAAACTGGCACACTCAGATACCACACTCAGTCACATTATCCTGATACTGAGCAAACCAGTCCTTGCCGTGTCCTAGAAATGAGTAGCACCAGGCTAGGTAGCGACAAGTATCACTTTACTAAGTCATTAGTTGGCCATGGTTCAAACCAACTACCTTCAACACGGGAAGCCAGCGAACGCTCTTACCGATTCGGCCACCCCGTCGTCATTTAGGAACATTCAGTGCACTAGGGATGCAATTGCCCAGTTCTACGACTTCCTAGTTGGCAATGAGCGCTGGACCTTATTGCTATTGACTAATGCTTCTCGGGTCTTATGGGTGATGATAATGCACAATAATGACACAGTTCTTACTTCCTCATAGATCCGAGATCCCCCTGACGGAACTTGCATTTTTCTTCTTAACCCCCCTCCCCCCTTCCTAAAAAATAAACCCACAACCAACAACAAAAAAACACTGATAGTGTGATAGTATAGTTTGATATTACTCATTTACCACAATGTTTGTAATAACGACACTAACTCCAACCACACCATTAAAGCACACAATTCTGGCAAACTTTTCTCTTTTAATAATCAACACTTCATAATCAAAACAGCATGCCTTTCAAGTCCACCCACCCTCCATTTGGCAAATTGATTCGATCACTGATGGCGTCACTTCTTAAGGAAATCCTGCTATCTTCTTGGGCACATTACCACGAGGTTGGTCACATGCAAAGAAAGTGACAGTACAAAGCAATTGCGGTTACCTAGGCATTATAATATATAGGCCACATAGCTGATACCAGTCCCTGATAACGTGATGGGTATAGACAAGTGTCCGAGTATAAGTGCACGTCTATACAAGTAGTATAATACCACACAATCTAGTATCTACAGGCCGACCGACACTTCCATCATCATACCATACAGGGTACGGCGCCCGCCTCCCGTGTGGGGAATCGTGGGTTCCACACTCGACCGAGTTAAAGCCAATACTTACAAAACTGATAGTTGCTACCACCTGCCTGGGGCTCTGTATTTCTAGGATAGGGCAAGGCCTGGTTGGCGCAGTGCTAGGATACTGTAACTGATCCATGGTCATGGGGCCGATGGCCTGGTTTTCCGTGGAGCAGCACTATAAAGTCGTCATAAGTGTATACTGCCACAAGTCATGACATTAGATGCTACTGAGACGGAAAACCCCAAAAAACCATACCAGAGTAATTAGTCAGCATCACCAACAAAAGCCACAATACATTTAAACAACCACTATCGGCAACTCTCAATATAAGTCGTACTTTGCATAGTGCTTTTTGTATTCTTCCAAAATCCAAGGTGCAGCTTTTATTTAAAGTTTGGTGCAGATAAAATATACACATCGAGCAGGGGACCGACGACCATTTTTAAATCCGTGCTAAAACTGCTTTGGTACGGATCCCCTGTAAAGTGTAAACAAGCTGCTGAGGTCCTGGTTCTAGGTGTAAAGTTGTTGAACTGGGATAAAATCCACCATACCAAGATGGCAGTCACTGGATTCTCTCTATTCAACTTATAAAATCTATTATTAATCGACGTCATTTAATAAATTGTGCACTTCCAAGGTAGCGGGCTATGATATACAAGTATTTTAGCAATATAGTCAGCATATTAGACTAGGATTCATGTGGCCATGTCCATGGAACACTTTGTCTATGAGGTTTTTTAGACCTCAGTCACACTATGGCTTGCGACCACTTGCAACGAAAAGCCGGCGAACTCCTTATGACCAAAACAAAAAAAGGCAGGAAAAGCAATGGTCAGTGATCGGCCAGTGATAGGTTACCAACCGAACCCCGACCACCATTTTGGTAGCAAGGAGGTTGCAGGTGCTGCACCAAAAACTTGTGACCAAAATGGTCACAACTAGGTCGTCGACCACTTTCAGTGCTTGCGACCAGTCAGCTTTTTGGTCACAAGCCATAGTGTGACTGGGGCTATATTATCCCTGTGCACGAAACAGGGCTGCAGGAGTAGGCCTTAATCATTAGTGATTCATTAAGCCTGCAGTCATGGTTCCGCTCACCATCAGTGTAGGTTGACTTTTAATCGCGCGTTCCTCCCCTGCTCCACCCACACTGTCCCGAGGTAAGTCACGATTTATATTTGGGTGTGGTTTCAATTAGTGGTTTTACAGCACACACGACGGGTTCGAAGTGAGGCGGCAGACCGGACCGGACATAAACCGGTGTACCTCCACCAGCGCCGACAGAATGCATTACTCAACTTGGTGGACAGGTCATTGAGTAAATCTAGAGGGGAATACACATCAGCTGGGAAGGTAAATAAAATATGCACCGACTCGGTGGCCGAATCGGTAGAGCGCAGACGTTCCCGTGTGGAAGGTCGGGAATTTGAAACATGGCCGAGTCGGAACGATGACTTACAAAATTGATGCCTGGCGCTAGGCATTACTAGGATAGGGCAAGCACTGGTTAGCTCAGTATCAGGATAATGTGACTGAGTGGGAAATCGGGTCATGGTTCCAGCAGTCTGGTCTCCCAGTGGGGCAGCACTATAAAGTCGCCATGGGTGTGCACTCGGTACTCACCTTGCTATGACTTTAAATGTTGCCCGGATACAAAACCCAAACAAACAAACCGCCAGAAGGGCTGAATGACGTCCATGTTTAAATCTGAGCAAAAACTGCTTTGGTAGTCGTAAAAAAAACCTGTGGAGGTCCTGCTTCCGGCAACCAGTGTTTATCCGCATTGGCACAGAGTTACTGAATTGGAAGAGAATTCCACCGTTCAGCAATGGCGGTCACTAGATTCTCTCCATTTAACTTTTAAAGTCCATTAAGCTACATGATTTCATCAATTCTGCACTCCAAAAGTAGCTGGCTATGAAAGATGAGACTGTTGGGGTGGGGGGGGGGGGGGGGATAATTAGAGTGTGAGTTAATACGACTGTCCATACCCCAAAAACCGGACACCTTTTCTATAGGGTAGTTTAGGAGCCCTGAGATGGAGTGTCAGGCTGCAGAAGTAACCACTACTGAGAAGGCAGATTCTGGAACAAACCATACTTATTTGCCATTGAATTCCTACATGAACCCAAGCTAGGAATACATTATGCAAATTTCAATTATAGATGGGTTTAATTCTCCGAGTGTTAACATAATCCGAAAGAATTATTTTCGAAACCATGACCATTGCCTCGATTGGATCCTACAAATCCAACTGGATAGGTATTGGTGCACTTATTTATTGCTGCATAACATATTAAAAGGAATATTAAATTACTTTAAGAACCTGTCACTGCTGCCTGTTTTGCAAGTTTGATGTCAACACTTTACTGTTCACACCAATTTTTTTTAGCATGTTTTCACTTCAAATATCACCACAGCGAGCCATTCAACATAGAAACTACTCCGAATTAACGTCAAGTAGATTATAACGATCAACTTAATATCTTTATCTAAAAATATATGGCCACAACTCAAACCATCGGATTATACAAGTTTAATCGAATATGCTTATAGCTCATACTTGACACATTTATGCAGATATTAACCATCAAGCGAAAGTAATAGCACAGTGCCTTAGCACTGTGGGTAACAAGACGAGCTTCATCAAAGGTAGATAAAAGATTCACCCTGTACTTGTAGTACACGGGTGAACGGCAACGTTGTGTAAATACGGGCGAAAATAGCTTTAGTATGGAAGAGGAAGTAGAATGCCTGCCTCCAGTATCAAATGGGTACTTATATCGGCACAGAGTTGGTGAAATGGGAGAGAATGCAAAAAGACAAGATGGCGGCATTGGAACGCCGTCGATTTCACCTTTAAATTCTATTAGACTATATGTTTTATTATATTTCTCAACTCAAAGGTAGCAGGGAAATATGAATATATATAAAGAATAAGTGTTGCTTCTTAGATTGTGAAATTATGCTCTCATTTCTTTTGCCCGTATTTTTGACTGCTTTTATATAGGGCTGGTATTCACCTGTGTACTGCGAGTACAGGGCGAATCCTTTATCTTCATCAAAGGGTGATTAAGAATAAGAGGAAAAGCATACTGTGATTGCTTGATTGTTGTTACTTTACCTCCTAGCTACATCTAAGGTCATATCAGGACGGCTACCGACTTGTGACAGTGTGGACTCATAGTGACTTTGTAGTGCTTCCCCAATGGGAGACCGGGCCACTTGCACCATGACCTGATATCCCACAGTCACATTATCCTGATACTGTGCTAACCAGGCCATGTCCTATCCTAGTAATGCCAAGTGCCAGGCTAGCTAGTGACAAGTATCAATTTTATTTCATTGGTTTGGCTTGGCTGAGATTCGAACTCCTGACCTCCCGCACGAGAAGCATGCGCTCTACTGATTAGGCCACCGCGTCCGGTCGGCAGCATACTGTGACGGTGTGTCAGTGACTGGGTGTAACGCACTGTGACTCATAATGGTCCTTGAACTGTTAGGGAGTGAGTCTCTATAATCACTATTGTTTCCGACAAATATAACTGGACAAGTGATTTTGAATGTGGCCTGAGTGTGGTTTTTGTATACACACACTGCCAATACATCGCAAAATAAATTAAAAAGAAAAGATAAAAAAAAGAAACAATAAAATATTACTGCCCTCTGCAAATAAGCGTACTTTTAAAATTAAATTCACTATTAACTTTGCTAAATACATATTTGATTGCTATAGCAATAGTTCGAGCTGCATAGGCCGCTGAAAGCGTCACAATATTTTTAAACTCACTTATTTAGATTTTATTCAACATATCCACCTTAGATATTAGTTCAGTTAAGCATTTCTCAAGGCACAGAATGGAATAATAAGTCAATTTAACATAACCTGCTACCGCTGAAACATGGGGTCAGACCTGATGGGCATGCCAAAATTAATTTATCAATGTCATTTAAAATAAGACTCCCCCCCCCCCCTCCCCCCAAAAAAATAACCCACAAGAAAAAACAACCCCACCTCTTCCAATACCCTGCTTCAGAAAATAATTGTCCTTTGATTATAATTGTTTACCTCAATGGTTCTACATTACCGTCCCCTGGGCTTCAAAGTGTGTGCTAAACAACACAGTGACGTCCAAGCCGGCCATGCCCCACTCAGCCCACTGGGCACTTGTAAAGCCGTATTAATGTCAGCGTCATAAACGTCGCCCTGTAGTGATCGCAATTTGGCCCAAGTCCTTCAGGCGGGTCCCACCCAATCAACTCGTCACCATATATCCGCACAAACAATAAACAAATTTGAGCCAAATCTACACAGACAGGCTTTAAAGCAACAGCAAAATAATATTGATAAAAGCATCAATATTTATAAATATACTAAACTATTGCATCGAACGTAGCCTAGAACATGGTTGGTTGTTGGCTATTGGAGTTTTACGTCCTAGCAACATCAAGTCATATCAAGATGGATACCGACTTGAAACACAGTGTGCACTTATGGCGACTTTATAGTGCTGTCCCACTGGGAAATCAGGCTGCCAGCACCATGACCCGATATCCCACTCAGTCACATTATCCTGACACTGAGCTAAACCAGTCCTTGCCCTCTCCTATTAATGCCGAGCGCCAGTCTATGAAGCGATTAGCATAAATTTGATAAGTCATTGATTTGACTCGACCGGGAACCGAACTACCGATCTTCCGCATGGGAACCCTGCGCTCTACTGATTCGGTCACCACGTCCGGTGTCTAGAACCTTGCCTCGTAACTAAGTTGGCGAGCCTTAGTGTGTGAAATGTTAGTGATGCTAAGTGTCGCCCAGAGATAACTGCCGCCTCCCCCCCCCCCCTCCCCCTTCCACCACACCAACCACCACATTACGACCAGAGGAGAGGTCTCAGTAGGTAACTATGTGCGATGATCGACCCAGTTCTGACCCGATCAATAGACTTGTACACCGAGCTAATGGCGATGCACATATGGTTAGCACGAGCCTCATGTTGTACATGGGGGGGGGGGGGGGGGGGGGGGGGGCGAGGAGTGACTACAGCACAAGTAGGATGCGCAGCATTTCAAATTGGACAACGCTAGAGGTCGAGTCCATTTGGAACTCATTATGCACATATGTGAGCATTCGGGACCCTTCAATTATATTCATGTTTGAAATACTTTATCCCAGAACGAGGCTGGTCCCGTAAACAAACACTGGCAGAACACTGTCGATAACACTTTCAAGTCAGTGCAGCAGAGTCAGATTGTGTAAAGTCCATTTACTATTCAGAGTCTTGCATGACACTCAGTGCGCCAATTTGCGGTACACGCGGTATGCGGCATGCGACTGTCGTATATGCGGCGTAGATATATGCCAACCCCCAACATTTGTTGGGGTTTTCCCTCCAAATTTGTGAAGGAACAGCATTGGTTTCTATGGCAAACGCAGCAGCATTCGCATGCCGCACTGATGGCTACAGGGACCGATTCAGTTGCCGCATTTGCATTTGCACTTGTATTTGCATTCGGAGGCATGGAAGCACCCCCTATTCACTTAGATGCTTTTCCATTTTTTGCCGCATTCGCATTCCGCGTGTAAGGAATGCTAGCTTAATCCTGTGAAAACTAATCTGCCCAGTCCCGAGTAGATATAAAATGAACAACCCTGACGGTATGAGGTGTTCAGCTCTGTACTGGCACAGCGACCTAAAGAGGTAAACAAATATGCTGATTGTGCCGAGGCGGTAATGGAGTCGACTAGCTTTGCACTTGGTTTATTATGGACTTTAGCATAAGATCCAATGGAGTTATGGCATTGGACTCATGTTGCGATCAACAACTGCTTTCGTAGCCATCAACTGTAAACAAGCGGTGCATGAATTCGTTCCAGCATTGACTGTTCAGCTCTGTACTGGCACAGTGACCTAAAGAGGTAAACAAATATGCTGATTGTGCCGAGGCGGTAATGGAGTCGACTAGCTTTGCACTTGGTTTATTATGGACTTTAGCATAAGATCCAATGGAGTTATGGCATTGAACTCAAATTGTGATCAACAACTGCTTTCGTAGCTATCAACTGTAAACAAGCGGTGCATGAATTCGTTCCAGCATTGACTGTTCATGTATATTGGCACAGATTCGATCAATTCCGAGAGAATGCACACACCAATAAAATACCCACCCAAAACCAACCAAGATGGCAGCCATTGGATGCTCGTAATTTCACTTTGAAATTCTATTACTCTACATGATTTAATAAATTCTTCACCCTAAACGTAGTGGGCTATGATAGATAAGTTTTTGACGTTTGAACAACATATTTAACATATTAGATTGCACATGCCCATAACCCAGCTTTCCGGTGTGGCCGTCTCAGCTGCCACAAGGCTGATTTGCCATGCCCAACTTTCACTATTATCTCTGTTTTTAATACTTTCAGAGAAAATTACCCTTAAGTTAAATTAAATACTTCAGATCTTCCTCTTCAATTGCGCATTAATATATTTTTAATCGACTCAGTGAAAGCTTTTAAATTAATTTTGCTAAAATAAATGCTCTGCATAGACATAGCATTGCTGCAGTGTTTACCCTTCGCGGGTGGTAAAATACGGCAATGCTATGTCTATGTGGGGCATTTATTTTTGTAAAATAAGTTTAAAAGCTTTCATTGGATCGATTAAAAATATCTTAATGCGCGATTGAAGAGGAAGATCTGAAGTATTTAATGTAACCTAAGAGCAATTTACGCTGAAAGTATTAAAAACAGAGATTACGGCCTTTGAGACTGGCCCAGTTTTGACGCATGCGCAGACGACGCTGAAGCGACATTTGGCATATCAGCCTTGTGGCAGCTGAGACGGCCACACCGGCACTTTTTCTGTAAGGGCTATTTAGCAGCTCTGCCACCGAGCTGCAGGAGTAACTGGAATTGTTTGTTTGTTGAGGGTTTTACATCCTGGCACCATATCAGAACAGGTACTGACTTGTGACAGTGCACACACATGGGAACTTTATAACACGGCTCCATTGGAAAACCATGCCATCAGCACCATGACACAATTTCCCACTCAGTCACACTATCCTGATACTGAGCTAACCAGTCCTTGCCCTATCTTAGTAATGCAGAGAACCAGGCTACCTAGCAACAATCTTGTCAGTCATTGGTTTGACTAGCTGGTATTCAAACTCCTGACCTTTCGCACTGGAAGCCTGCGCTCTTACAGATTCGACCACTGTGTATGTTGAGTAACTAACACTCACCTCAATCTGGAATTGACTGCGATAATATTAAGAGTCTTGAATCACTCCATAAATCATTGAATGACAGGACGAGTGTATTAAATCGGCATTTCAGCTACACAATTTGCATAAATATTCAAATGATTAGCCTATAGACGACACAATTTGGGAGTGACCAAAACAGGGTATAAACTATTTTGCAGCATTTGGAACTGGTCCATAAATGGAGTCCCAGAGAGTAGTACATTAAACTTGTACAAAGTATACACACCGTAGAAGTGGCCACATGGATATATAATATATTCATGTTCAAAATGAAAAATACCGAAAAAGTACAGGGGGGGATGAGAGAGTTTGAGAGATGGTGGAATTTATTAGAAATTGCTTGGCTTTTAATAGTTAATAACCCCCCCCCCCCTTCCCCCAAAATAAAAACACCACCCAACTATATTAAATTACAATGTTTAATATTATACCAAACTGTGTTAACGAACAAAGTAACCTGATCCGCAGTGATTCCAGACTTTCAATTAGCAACATTATAAATTAGACGACACCAGGAAGTGTCCTAATTTCGTGATTAAAAATAACACGACAAGTGTTGTATAGTAAGTGGAGTACACCAGTGTGAACTGCTAGTCTGCGAGCAACGTCGGTCCACTTCTCATGTGTCGTGTAAGCGTGCTGTTCTTTGTAAAGAAGGGCAGGGAGGGGGGGGGGGGGGGGGGGGGAGGGAGGAGGGGGAACAGCTTCGTGATTTTTGTAACCTTTTTGGCTTTGTTTTAAACAAACATGTACAGCTAGTGTATATGTACTAAACCTACTGAATTGACTC
This sequence comes from Branchipolynoe longqiensis, assembly GCA_030323885.1. NCBI lineage: Eukaryota > Metazoa > Annelida > Polychaeta > Phyllodocida > Polynoidae > Branchipolynoe > Branchipolynoe longqiensis. Next base: position 29,170,473 of record CM059196.1, on the reverse strand, counting down.
GAGGCACGTTGTGTTGAGGACACGAGAAGAAACCGATATGGAGAGAAAAACTACTACTAACGCAAAGAAAATACCACAAAAAAAGACACGCTTTACACTGGGCCGGTAGAGGTAAACAACAACAAAAAATACTTGAATGAAAACAAATTAGAGAATTAATGAATGGATGATTAACACTGAAGAGTTGATGAATAATTCCTGTTCACAGAATGTTGTCTCAGGTATTTAATTTTTTTTTTTTTTTTTCGCTTATTGCTTAGATTAATGACCTTCATGCAGAGCGGTACTCGTTGCACCAATTATTTTATTGTCTCAAATTATATCATTCGAGATCATCATGCCTCCGGACATCTGTATTTACAGTGTTTGCACACAGATATACTGGACCTGGTTGTCAAATCGGTAAGAGTGCTAATTTTCCGTGGTCGAAGCGATGACTTACTAAACTGATACTTGTCACAATTTAGCTTGATGTTCGGCATTACTAGGATAGGGCAAGGACAGGTTAGTTCAGTATCAGGATAATGTGACTGAGTGACTTATTGGGTCATGTTGCCAACAGCCCAGTCACCCACTTTGACAGAACTATAAAGTCACCATGAGTGTGCACTGTCAGAAGTCAGAACTCTTCCTGATATGATCTTCGATGTTGTCAGGATGTAAAACCCCATTAAACAAATAGGATACTTGCCCCCCCCCCTCCCCCCTTTCAGATATACCAAGGGTACTTTGGGATTAAAACCTGTCTGGATGGAGGTCCTTTATGACCGCAAATGTCGCTAGGAAGCAAAACCCCGATAAATAGGGCTATGGGGTTACACGTGCACCGTGGGATTACACCGTGCACCCACTACATAGCGCTTAATCGACAAGCGCACAACATAAATAGTGCAGTTTTGTGTGTGTGCATTGACACTATATGTAGATCAATTGTTTGTTGGTTATATATAAACTTACTTGTCGTACTAAAACGACAAAACAGGAACTAGATTACGATCCAAGATGTGCCACGATATCCGCATTAAGACCAACTAACTACAGTAAAACGTCTCTAACCGACCACCTCCAGAGATCAACCACTCCCCTAAATCGATCGCTTTATTTGGGCCCCAACAATACCATTGTAACCATATTCTCTATTTCTAACTCCCTAAACCGCCCACTTCCCTAAATGGACCACTTAAGTCGGTCCCAAGGTTTTACTGTATATATTTGCGCTGTAGCTGTTTTGAGTAACTACAAACTATTTGGACATCGTCACACGACAATAACATAAATAAGATAACCGTTCTATGATCCTACACTGTGTATTATGCATATATACTATATAAAGGCGGTGATTACAAACACTTTGTTAAGTCAGTGCCATATCCTAGTAATAGTAATACCATGCGCCAGGCTGGAAATATATATTTGGTAAGTCACTAGTTTGACTCGGCCTCAGTTCAAACCTACGACCTCCCATATGGGAATCCAGCCAAAGCTCTTACTGATTCAGACACCATGTCTGGTAGATGTATATTTGGTAGAGATGAAAGTGGGGTCTAGCCAAAAGGGCGAACATGCTTGAGGTAAGGTATTTGCGCGTAATTGAGAACACTGAAAACAGAAGGTTTCTCCAATATTAGTATCCTCATTCTATTAATTATTGCCTATATTGTCCAATATCATTATTATTTTTAAACGAGATTAAAGTAATCGTGGAGAAAAGATAATGGGAAATCAACAGCGAAGTGGGTGTTAACACGGTCACAACAAGGACAGTAGAACTGACTGGTCAGTGGAATGGAGCTAGAATAGTGCTAGGAGAGTACTGGATGAAACCTGACTTCAAGGATTTTTCTGTGGTTCCCTAAAGGCCCTGTCACACCTCACCGGATTGGGGGAAATGGACAGAAACCGAACAAAGTCCATTTTGTGTCCGTACAAGTTTTGAACATGCACAAAACTAGGAATGGATGCCAACGGACTGATGTATCTTGTCCGGTTTGGGTTTGTTTCATCCGTTCATCCAGCAGCCATTGACTCGATAGAGCAACATTTTGACACATTTTAATACATTTTGATACTCATCACCACCAGACTAGACAACTCTGTCCGTTGCTCAATCCGGCGAGGTGTGACAGCCGCTTTACAGTGCTAAGCATATGAGAGAATGTAAATTCATCCCCACTCAGCTTAAGGGAATGGCCGACTGCCGACCCAACCGTACACAACACCAGCCTGAGGCAGACCTAACTGCTTCAAGTGTTTCTGGAAATTTGCATTAATATTAGATAGTAGATGGAGAAAAGAATCCACATACGATTTAATGTTTTCTTCATTGAAGTTTTACATCCTAGATATGGTAGAAACCAGAAAAATCGCAGATTTACATTTTTTTAAACGCGTAAATTCGCAATCTTTCACCCATATCACAATTAATGGAAAACAAATTAAAATTGCTTCCCATATACCACAAAGCAAATTATGATAAATAACACGACGGAAACCAGCGCACATACTTTCCTTTGCAATTGTGCGCGGGTTATCTTTTTCAAATAACCATCATCACTATCGTTTTATATGATAATAGATAGAGGACTATCTGTGCAGTTGGAAAATAACCACCATAATCACACTGAAAAACTATTTTTTTTAAACCCTCATAGAATTCAACTGGGACAGATACCGACCTACTTCATGCAAACTGAGGTATGGTGAGTCGCGGCCGTGTGAACATTGTGGTCGGAGCAATTTTACCAGCTTGCTTTTGCTGTTTGCAAGTGATAACATCGGATATCATTACCACCACACGGAACATTGTTCTGGGGCTGGGATACCAGGCGGATATGACATAGGGAAGAGGAGGAGGTAGAAGACGGTAGGCAAGGAGGACACATGCATGCATGCACTAGTGTTTACAGAACACTGACCTACTCTAAACAAACTAACTACACTATTACCCGAGTTTCACCCATTGACTCACGAGCTGCTCACCCCCCCCCCCCCACACACACACACATAACCATGATTGTGCGCATGTGCAGAGTTAGTCATCTCCACATGGGGCAGGTTTACACAACTCGTAACTTCAGTGTTAGCTTTGGGTGTGTGTGTGTGTGTGTGTGTGTGTGTGTGTGTGTGTGTGTGTGTGTGTGTGTGGTGTTTTTGTTGTTGTTGTTGTTGTTGTTGTTGGGGGGGGGGGGTTCTTCTTCACAAACCCTCACCCCAGTCTGTACCGAACCCCAAAAGGAAAAGACAATGGTCCAGGATACAATACAGAACTTATAATTAGGTGTCGGCAGCACCCTGTAAAATCCGGGAATGGTGCTTTTTTCATCGATATTCACATGCTTGTAACTATTTCTGTATGTATATGATTTTTTTAAATGAAATTGCATAACCTAGAACATCAACATATGTTCTATCCGATGTTGTTGCATTGAATATATAGTAAGTTTGTATTTAAGTAAACTCCATTTGTATGATGAGTGTATTTAGTGAATATTCCTTCATTACTGGTGTCAATGAAAACGACTGAAAACAGGGTCTCTTTAAGGGGCTGGCGCTTCCTTGCACTATATCGTAGAAAGGCATGGATGGTAGCAAAATAAGCGCAATGACCTCAGCTTCCTATCCCTATATGGTTTGCCCTAGGTAAAAAAATACAATTTAAATAATTTTGAAAGATTAAAGCCCAAAGCCCATCTACTGAATTAAAAAATATTTGAAACTTAATAAGATTTGGTATCGATAGATAGACAATCAAACAAAATGCACCTTTTGTATTTCTAGACAGAATATTAATTTGATAATGTGTATTACCTCCAGATGATGTGCACTGTCAATTTATAGGAAGTTTATCCAATTGGTTAAAGCTGCATAGTCCGATGAAGCATCAAATTGTCAAAACCAAAACAAGTATCTCAATTTGAAACTTAAATACTGGTGCACTTGTTAAACATTTGTCACCACATAGAAGGGAATAATAGAACCTATTACTGCAGAAACCTATGGAGGTAGAGTCTTGGCAAGCTTGCCAAAACTAATTTTGCTTGTTTGCACTTCAAATATCTCAAGTTAGCTATTTAAAATAAAAGTTACTTCAACTTCAAGTGAAAGTAGGGTAGATTATAACGATCACCCTAATATGTTTATGTCAGAAAATGACAGAAACTCAAAACCCATCGGACTATGCAACTTTAAGCTACAATGAACATTTAAAAATTCATTAAATTGACATATTTGTTTTTCTGACAATTTGTCATTATATATTCAATCAAAATTCAATATTTTCCATACTTTTGGATATAATATGATATTAATAATATCTATTTTTTTTTTTTTTTTTTTTTTTTATTGAGGCTGTATTTATACTGTCCATAGCATATAAGCCCGGGTACCCAGGCTTGTTTTCAATGCTGGCCAGTTGTAGTGTTGGTGTTATCTTACCACACAGTGGCTGCTGATAAGGTATTTGATTGCCTGCATTTCAGTAGCAGATAGATAATTGGTTGGTATGGTTAGTAGCCTATGTTAGTTTTTTTGGATTTTCTTGGTATATATGTTTTTATTTTTCTACTCTTATTACTAGACTAGCCTACTCCTATTTACATATCATAGGCTTGTACGTAGCTGTGTGGTGTGTTATCTGGCTACTTTTGGCATGGTTACCTTCCATTGGGCATCCCGCTGGTGGGCCGTGACATATCACATGCCCCTTTGCAGTGCAGCTTACTGGGGGTTTCCTAGCCTTATTTTGCACAGATATTTTTTGTAAGTTTTTAGGTCAGGAATTTGTCGTTCCTTTACCGTTTGGGCATTCCACAACTTGGCAGCCATTTCCAGCGTGCTTCTCTCATGAGCTTTTATTCGGCTTCTGGTCTGCTTTAGTAGTGGTGCATTATTTGCTCTAGTAGCCCTTTGTGGTTTTGTTAGAAGTTTACTGTTTTGACTATAGGTATATGCTAATGTTTTCAAATGAATTATTCTCCTATTTTCTAGTAGTTTCACTTTGGTTCTTTTGTGTATGTCATAGGTTGGGTGCAGCTTGTCTACTCTTAGACAGATTTTTAGGGCTCTGTTCTGCAGTGTTTGCAGTTTTTTTAGTAGTTCTTTTCTCGCACCCATGTAGTTTACATCTCCATAGTCAAAATAGGGGAGCACCATGCCCTTGAAGATTTTTATTGACATTTCTTGTGTCATGTAGTCTCTTAGCTTTGCAAATAGCCACAGTTTGTGGTTTACTTTTTGTATAATTTTATTTATACATAGGTTGTAGTTTAGTTGGCTGTCCAACTCAAGGCCTAGGTATTTGTAATGGTCTACATTTTCTAGTGTTTGGTTTCCTAACTTACAGTGTAGTTTTCTTTCTGGCATTTGTTTATGCGAGAAGAGTACTGTTTTTGATTTGCTTGTGTTGATGGTTATTTTGTTGGACTCACACCACTCATCTAGTTTTAGTAGGAGTTTATTTAGTTTAGTTATTACCTCCTCCTCTGTGGTGCCATTTGCGTATATGACTGTGTCATCTGCATATAGTTGGAGGCATTCAGTTTGCAACCATTTTTCAAGGTCGTTTATATAGATTATAAAGAGTAGTGGCCCTAACACTGACCCTTGGGGTACACCACATGTGACAGGTTGGTTGTCTGATAGTGTATTGTTTATTTTTGTTTTCTGTTGCCTGTTGTTCAGGTAGCATCTTATCCAATCCATAGTGTTGGATTTTATGCCCATGGTTTTTTAGTTTTTCCAGTAGTATTTTGTGGTCTACTGTGTCAAATGCTTTGCTGAAGTCAATGAAGGCGGCTCCAACTAATTGTTTTTGGTTCATTGATGCCATTATGTCATTTGTTAGGTTAGCTATTGTTTTTGATGTGGAGTGCAGTTTCCTGAAGCCCCCTTGTCTTTCGTTTAGTATATCATTTTTTTCCAGGTGTTCATTGATGTGTCTATGTAACACTTTTTCAATGAGCTTGCCTGGGGTTTGAAGAATTGATATTGGCCTGTAGTTTCCCATGTTTTGTTTGTCTCCACCCTTGTGAATGGGGGGTGATGGTTGCCATTTTCCAGGCTGAGATAAAACGCCCCTGCTCAAAGGAGATGTTGAATAGGTCTATTAGTCTCAGTGAATGGTTATTGTAATACTGTGCCAAATATGAGGAAGATTCAAAAGATTGTTTTGCTGCAATGAGCTTTCAAAGATTGAAATGCTGAAAAGATTTCCCTTACAGATGATGTTTACATACAATTACACCTTTTGACATTTTAGGATGCAAATATCTTTTGATTCTCTGAATATAGAGCTCTGAAAGAAAATAGGGTGCTACACTGTTATGAATAAGTGAACTATTTAGCATTTATTCAGTCTTGTTGCAGTTTTCCAAGAAAATAACATGCTTTGATTTGCTAATTGATTTAGCAATTGACAATTTAAATTCCTTTATATATATACAATGGAAATTGGTTCGCAGAATGCCCCTCACATCCTTCCACTTTAAAAAAATTATATTTGGTCAAAGTTCCACCTCTAATTCAAAATTAATACATTTTTATATATTTAATCTTAACAAATTATTATCTCCAAAACAATACTATATATAGCCCAACTGTTTTTGTATTTGGGTTTCTAAATTCAACGTCTACAGAAAGGAATGAAAATATTGGAACACAGGCATATTTTTTAACTTCTCTGCCGGTATCTACTATAATTAGTATAAACAAAATAAGTCGTCAGAAAAATAAGAACAAGAATATATAAAGGGCTCAGTCGCAAAAACCGACAAATGCCATTAGGGCCGAAATGAAACCATGACTACCACATTTGAGCTAAAGCTGCCATCATTCCGATAATCAAATCTGTTTATTCGCAGAAACTGACACATCCCTATATTATGCTCTACTCAATATAAAATTGATATACTTGAACGGGAAAACACAATAAATTCTATTTTACAGAAAAGAACTAAAATGGATTTCCCCCCCCCCCGGTTTTTGCATCTTAACCGGTCAATTATGAATGTAATCGCATAGTAGTTGAAATCGTTGAAACTGGCAACCTTATACAATCATGTCTTACAATCTCATATGGGTTCCATCCTCTCCCTGCCCAACAATGTCTCCAAGATACAGTTCATCTGGGAAATTTGATTATCAATTACTCACTTTATGTAACAATTGACCTATTATGTATTATACCTCCAAACCGTGTTCACAATTACACACGATTGCATGAAGATTTGCACAACTTATATCCACAATGCGAATCCGAACAAAATAATGACATGTTAATTGCCTGAAAGCTCATCTTAATATCAGGAGTACAGTAGTACCCATCTACCTGCCTTCAGTAACACCTGTAATGTGTAAACCCCTACCAATGTACCATGTACGAGCAATTTTTTTTCAATCTACAAACTGTAATGTTGACTGTTCCAACGACGGCATGACAACGGTTATGTGAGGACAACATACATGCAGAGTTGTCTGTTAAAGACAAGTACTACTGTACAAAACAAAAAAAATCTCCCTCCCAATCCCACGACCCCAATAAACTAGATCACCGTTCCGACTGCGCATGCGCTGAAAACGGTGCTGGCAGCAAAGCAAAGGCTTACAGCCATTGAGTTTGCTGATAGTGATACGCGTAGGGCAAAACTTCGATTTTATTCAAAATTAATTTGTTAAAAATACATAACAATTGGCACACACATGGACGGAAGGATGCAATATAATAATATAATGAATATGTTTAAGCCACAACTCTCCATAATTAAGCATTTTGAGGTGAGAAACATACAATTTCAGTTACTTTACAGGCTGATGTTGACATCACCATTGATTAGACATAAGTAATTCTTGTTCTAAATATTAAAATTCACTTAAGCGAGGCAACAAGGTCGACACGTATATGAGTTTAATTAATGTTTATTATTTAATCAATTGGAAAAACAAGTCCGTAACTTCAAGGAAGTTGAGCAACAAGAGGGCAAGTCGGCGACAGGGCCTCATCTTAACTCTAATAACATGGCTCGGTATGAACGGCTAACGACCGATATAGGTCCAAAACATAATAGCACAGTTAACAGCATAAAGATCAAGAGGTTTATCAGGAACAAGTATTACATAACACTGGAATAAACAGATTTAACTTAAGACTAGAACAACGATCATACATAACCAGAACCGATACGACAGCGCTCAACCCAACAACTTCCCGAGCGCTGTCGGAGCCGCACTAACATGAATAGGTTTGAGGTAGAATCTTACTGCTTGACTTTGCCACGTACCCGCGGCCATTATGCTGTCAAGAGTCAGGCCAGAACCCTGACATGCCTGAGCGGCACCTCTTCTGAGGCTATGGAGAGTGAAACCTTTATCCTTTCCCTGTACAGCAATAGCTGACAACCTGAGAGCTCTTGTCAAGGTGGGAGCCAGGAGCGGTAAACCCGATGGCAGCAAGAAGGCAGGTGAATCATCATGAGGCAAGATATGTCGGGCATATTTCAGCCATGCCTTCAGGGGGCAAAAGGGGGAGCCAGGTAGAGCAGGAAGTCTGAAAATTATCGGTGACTCTGTAACGAAACGGGTTTTTGTGGATCTGACTATTACGCGTAAACAATCTAATCTAGGCCGCACATCTTTAAACTTGATTACATGTGGCTCATTCACCAGAAGTCGGCATTGTGGAACCAGATTGCTTTGTCTGACTAACGTGAAGAACGCAATCAGCAGAGCGACTATCAGCACATAGGGTACCGGCCTTAGTGACTGCATAAACCGGGTTATAGCCTTCAACTCTGGAACAGATAGCGCTGGGGCGGCGACAGGCACATGTACAGAAGAACGAAAGAGACCTCGCTTCAGTGTTTTTATCTCGGGGGCTTCGAACGCTCCGGGAACGCCAGTCATGGAGATCACCCATACCTTAATTGAGCTGAAATAATTCATGACGCTACCTGGTGCCTTAAGCCTATCGCTTAGACACAGCAGTAACGAGAGCAGATCATATGCTGTAGGTTTGCTTGGATTTATCTTGTGCAGTTCGCAGAAACTTAGGTAAACCTTTACATGGGTTACTTTATTTTTCCACGTTCTCGGCGCAAGGGCCTTGGTATATAGATTCGGGAGCCGCTGATGATGCCTCATTGTGTACCCTGAAAGATAGAGACAAAAAATTATACTATCTTTCAGGTGGAAAGACAATTACAAAGCAAATTGCAGTATTTTAAGGTCAATCTCGACATCCACCTCTTCCAAATGCAAGTCCCGACACATCCGACTAGCTTTAGCTCTACTAATCAATGAATCATGTGACCTGCTGAGCGCATCAGCTAACACCAAGCACTCCCCTGACTTATGACATATTACGATATCGAAATTCTTTTGCGCCGCCGCCACCAGCCAGAGTTGCCTGGCACACGCACATAATATCCTATCCTTACCTCTTCCCGAGTCAAGGACCTGCTTAGAGGCGAGATTATCAGTATTAACCTTGATTATGTACTCGTGCGGATTTGCAGGCAATAGATAGGTTACTGCGTGTACTAAGTTTACCGCCTCCAACTGATTGATTGACAATTTAAGCAGACACAGATCCTCTGAGAACTTGACGGCATAGCACTTTTCTTTGGAGAAAGCCCTCGCCCCACTCAGCGTCGAGTCACATTCGATAACCCAATCTGCCGGGGGGGCTTTCGGTATCAGTTGGACCCCGTTATAAGACTCCGCGAACACCTGAAACCAATCAAGATCTCGCAACAGATCATGGTCAAAGGGATGCTGGCCGACATACGGCGCGGCCCTAACTGCAGCCAACACCCTATTCGAAAACCGTGACGCAGGCTTAATGCACTTAGAAAGGTGCTGGAGCTTACCAGCCAAACTCTGCAACTGCTTCCGAGAAGCGGTTAGCTTAGATTTCCACTGCAAGCACACCTCTAATACCTCCCTAACCTTCTGCACTGGAATAGTCACCCTCATCATTCCCGTATCAATCACGAAACCTAACCATGTTATCACTGTAGCGGGTGGTGTACATTTCTCTACCGCCAACGCCAGGCCAAGTTCAAACGTTAAATCATTAAACACTGCATACGCCTCAAGTGCTCTCTCCTCTGTCAATTCTATGCCTATGAAGTCATCTAAATAACACAGCGCGAAAAAACCCCTCTGCCTTAACAGCCACACAACCGCACGCGTGGTCCTAGCACAAGCCAAGGCCGACGTCCTGCAGCCAAACGGTGGCGCTATATCTATGTAAATTTTATTATTGAGCGATACACCGAGAAGAGGCGTAGACAGCGGACAGACTCTAAGTTGCCTATACGCCCTTGCCAGGTCGGCCCCCCACAGCCATGCATTAGGCCCAAGCTTAGTCAACCTATCCGTCAGCGTGGTGACCGACGGTAAGGTAAAATTAAACGGCATACCCAAGTAAAAGCCCTTTACTATTCCAGCGTTTACACTCCTACCTAAAGGGAAACTCAGATCTATAATTATACGCTTTGCTGCGGAGTTCTTTTTCGGCCGAGTCATCATCGGACTCAGCTGGCACCAAGGGGAGAACGGAGGAAAACTAAACGGTCCCACTAGTGCGCCATGCCTTAACTCGGTTGCTATAAATTTACAAATGTGCAGATCCGCTTCCGCCGCTGACGAGTGATTCTTAACAGTTGGAGTCGGAATACCACATTTAGTATAATCTAGCGGCCACCCGAACTCCAGGTGATCGACGAGCAGCGTGTCGGGATAGTCCAATAACACCGCCCGCCATGTTGGAATATTCAGCGCTGACGGCAAAGATTGCTTTGCCTGAAGATAGTTAGGCAACCCCGTAGCCCTAACCTTGTCATAAATACATTTGTAATCTACAGCAGTCGACCAGGCTTTTTCAGAGGAAAAAGGCCAGAACGACATGAGTGATTCTCTAAACAGCACCGGAGAAGGCGGCGGGACGAATGATTGAACTAGCTTCCCGTCCGCACCCGACAGCACCATCTCTATCGGAGCATCAAACCAATCAAACGACACATCCGGCAGCGGCAATTCAATTGGAACAGCCGCCTCACTAGACACCAACAAATTTCTAGACTCATTATCAACATTATCAACACTCACATTCAACAAAACCCCGTGCAAACTGTGTTCGGCTGTTATGCCCACCTCATCCACTAACAGCCCATCTCCGAGCACTGGAACGACTATGTCAGATACCGTATTTGACCTAGTGCCACTAGTATCCTTAAGTAGGTCAAGCTGGGGGGGCGGGTGTTGCACAGCAACCGCGGGCAGGCTCAGGTCAGAGGCCGTGCCGCGGGAATCGCACGCCACGTGTTCAAGATGGCGGCCAGTGGGCCCAGCCACGTGGTCCGCCTCGTCACGTACACCACCTGCCCCACCAACCTCACCGACTACAATATTAACATTACTAGAAATATCACTTACAGAATTACTTGCTGCTGAGGAGTCAGCCGATGATTTTTTGTCGAGGAACTTCCTCTTTTTAAGGCAGTCCTGTTCCCTGTGATTCAGAATACGTTTGAACTTGTAAGCGCACCACGCGCAAATGTGAGGGTAGCGCTCTGGTAGCGCTCCATGTGTTGCCTGGTTCCCACAGTCCTTCCCCCAGTTCCAAAGATAACACGGTTTCCCATCATTTTCTTTACTGTACTCTTCCCTTGCATTTATAGGCGCTCCACTCGCCGCTGCCGCTGCTGGCTGATAAGCAGCGGCCTGGCCTGGAAGCTGTCTTGACTGGTCAGAAACGTAGAAAGAAGAAGCCCTCGCCTGCAGAGTGCGCACCGACTCAGTGCACACGTCGCGCTGTATATCTTTAATTGCAGTCAGGTTGCTCCAACCTTCCCGCAACCTCCCGTCCCCAATCATTTGAAATACTTTCTCGGACCAGCGCCTACATGTCGGCCAATCCCATGTGACCGCCCTCAAGGCCAGGTCCTCCTCGTGCTGCAGTAGGGCTGGGAACCACTCTTGTTGAAATGACGGCTGAGCAGCCAGCATTCTAAGCGCTAGAAAATACTCGGCCCAGGTGGCCTCCCCAAGTGCAATCTTGCGACACGCATCTCCCCGCGTTATAAAGTTATGTGGGAACAGCGTACCTTTCGGCTTTTGTAGCGCTTGTGCAGTCTCAAGCAAAAGGTCAGTCGTAACCTGTTGCTGCGGGTGCGCAAGTTGATAGCGCGGTGTTGGATGTGGCGACGCGAACACTACTGGCTGACGCTGTACTGGCAGCGGGGTAGCTACCACGTGGTGCTGCGCCGGTCGCGGCGACGGTTGAGGCGGCGGCGGCATGTAGGGGTGTGCTCTGGCCGTGTAAGAGCGCGTCGGTAGTGGAGTGATGTGTTGAAGCAGCGGAGACATTGTCGGCATGGAATGTGCATACACTGGCCTGGGCGCGGTAGCCGGTCGTGGCGAAGGGCGTGGAGACGGTCTCGGCGAAGGCGACGGCAAAGGTTGAGCACGCGGCATAGACATACCCGGTATCGCCGCAATCTTCTCCAATGCATTTAGACGCGTGAAAACTGTCGACATTCTCCTGTTTTCGTGTCGAAGTTGTAGAATGGTCCCTTGCTGCTCCGCTAGCTCCCTCACCCCCGGCGTACCAGGTGGCACCGGCACATTCTGCTCACCGGAGCACCCCGGCTCATTATCAGAGTCCTCATCTTGTTCAACGACTTGACAAGTAGAACGCGCCTTCCTAGCTGGCTGAACCCTCAGAGCCGAGTCAGCCATTGGCGGCCTTCCACGTCGCTTCTTGATAGGCGGCATTGCTACTACCAATTTCCAGCTCCCGAAACTCTTTCCTTGCGAGCGCTCCACGTGCTATGGCCGCCTATGTCTGTGCAGCTGTAGTGAGAGCGAACCTGCTAGCTTGAGCTCCGGGCGAGAAGTGGACAGCGCGCACTGATCAGAGCAGCAGGAAAGCAGCATGTGCTAGTGCCTCGCGGTAGTGCAGCGCGACTCAACCGGTGCCTCGCAAGTAAATTACCCATGTTAGCGATGCCAACATGCATAATGTCAAATGTGTCAACAAAAACTTGTTTCAAAGAAATATGTAACCAATATCTGATTAACCCTACTCATTTTCTATTTCTACATATGTCATTAACCATAGGATATAAATAAAAACATGAATAAAATTAGTCAAACTGACTCTGGCTATGGCTATAACACTAGTCTGAGTGCCCAGATGGCATAAGATGTGCTGATTATATTGATGTAAATGCAATGCTGGATAAAAGATTAATATCTTTAATTTATTATCTATATATTTTTAGTTAGTGTTCTATGTTTCAAACAAGAGGTGAGATGAGCTGAAACTAACACATTTCATAACTGCACCCAGTGTATTAGCATGTGCCATGTGCTTCTCGCGGGTTTGTTTTGCATTGACGCAATGCACCGCTGGAATGGCGACGTAGTCTATTGTTTCTTTTAGTATACATATACCTAACAACATGCGTTCGGAAACGACTAACAACTGTACCTAGTGTTCAGAAACTACTGACAACGATCTAGCAGTGACGGACAACATCCTTACCACAACAGTGGGGCTCTATTGTAATTGTAATTAAATATATATATAATATAGCACACCATATATATGTATGTACAAACATAGCACACTGAGAGGAATGAAAGGCTTGGTGCACCTGGGCTGTTGGTGGGAGTAGCGGTGGCAGGCGTGGCACTGGCAGCGGCCGGGGAGGGGCGGGCCCCCCGGTGGCAATAGCGATATGGGCGGGCAGGCCCCGGGTCAGCGCGGTTCATGAGGGCCACGCGCATGCGCACTGCGCCACTCGTCGGCGTCGTCAGCGAGCTACTCGCGCCGCTCACAGCGGGGCCCGGCTCGCGCTCCGAGGCACAGCAGCGGCCGTGACGGGCCCGGGGCAGGCGGGGCGCGCGCCCCGGGGTCAAGGTGACGGCCCGTGGGAGGCGGCCTGCAATTGTTAGCCGCAACTTGGCCGCTGTTTTACTAAAGACTCGTGGAGAGTTTGTTTGAATGCCAATTGCCAGGTGTTGTCAATTACCAATATATTTTGTATGTATATATGTATGTATGTATGTATGTATGTATGTATGTATGTATGTATGTATGTATGTATGTATGTATGTATGTATGTATGTATGTATGTATGTATGTATGTATGTATGTATGTATGTATGTATGTATGTATGTATGTATGTATGTATGTATGTATGTATCTACGTACGTACTTATTTCAAACACCGATTTAAATTAATTGACTGATTTTACGACGTGCCTGCAACAAAGGCTATATTCATGGCGAGAAGTGACCCAACTTAATCATGCTGGCTATAATTTGGAAGATTATATATATAAAGCCCCTGTCACACTTTACCGGACTGAGTACCGGAGACCACCGGACAAAGAATTTTCTAAATGTGTAAAAATGTATCGAAATGGGGCGTAATTGGGTCAACTGCCACCGGGCAACCGGACAAGTACCGGACGAGAACCGGACGGACCGACCATCAACCAGACACGTACCGGACAGCATTGGATGTCGGCATCAAATGGCATAGCAATGATAGAGGTGTTGCAAAGTCCTTAAATTTATCCTGAATGTAAAGGTAGAGAAAATACAACAACCTTATTTGTTTCTAGGATAATTTAATATAAAACAAAGAAATGCACTACACTTTAAGAATTGCAACGGCGACATCTGGTAAAGTTGTCGGCGTCAAGCATTGGATGTCGGCGTTGACATTATATAATAATATATTAGCATTGACAGAAGTGTTGCAAAGTCCTTAAATTTTTTATTAATCTCAGGCATCATGTATGAACATATATTTCACATAGCTTATATCATGTCCTAATGTGAGTGGGGCACCATTGCTTTTAGATTACATAACCCTGTCCCCACTCCGTTGCCTAAGAATAATAATGTTCTCTGCTAATATATAATTCCGAACCGAAAATCCATATATTTTTTACAAACGGATGGGTACCCGGCCACCAACGGATGGGTACCTAACATGAACCGGACACCAACTGGACACATCAGTCCGGTAGACGTTTTGTGCATGTTCAAAACTTGTACCGGACACCGCCGGATGGGTACCGGACACCACCGGATGGGTACCGGACATCGCCGTACACCACCGGGCAGTGTCCGGTTCTCGTCCGGTTCCACAGTCCGGTAAGGTGTGACTGGGCCTTATTATAAATACATTTAGTTTCAAATATGTTCGGTCCATATGCGTTAAAAGGGGCCCCCCACCCGATAAGAAACCACTACATGGCTATTAATTCAACTTACCATACCCTCCACAAACCAAGGTACACCATCATTTAATTCAAAAGATTTTATTTCCAAAGAGGACAGACATAATACTTTTTCGACATACAAACTGTTCCCCACCCCAATGTTCCCACATGTATCGATTTATAAAACAAGGCATTTGGCTACATAGATTAAATAATGCAAAGGAAATATTAGCTTTTAGTGCGACAAAATATAGATCTATCTAAATATACTAATGCTTGCCTATATTTGATGATACATTTGTTTAGATATATATACCCACCGTCCCAAACATAAAAATCCAACATCCAACCAATTAACAAACTAAATCAGAAAATGTCAACAAACTTAATCACATTTAAGGCTATTTTAATGAGGCTACGTACGATATAAGCCAATGCAGTGCAGCGTACTACATGACATTGCAACATATTATGTCAATTTAACGCCATTTTATATCACAAGTCTACTACAGAACATCGTACTATTTACGGCAATTCAGCCGCACAATGTGCATTAATGCAACTCTACTAAATTCACCTAGCTAGACAACAGCTCTCAGAACATGCCGAATTGAAGTGGGAGAAACAAATTAAAATACTTTGAACAGAACAAAAAAAAAGCTAGTGTCCATCCATATAAACGTACGTGTATGTGCCACTAAAGGACCTAACCAATAAACTAAAATAATAAATAAATTGCATTGATAATAATCTCTAATAGCGTAGTGGATGTCACTTGTGCGTACTTAAGCAACGAGACCCTAACCCGCCCTCACCCCAAATCTCGCAGATTAAAAAGATTCCACAAATACCAAAAATGGCGTGTGACTTGCGTGTCGCTGTCACAGTATCAGTGCATCTTCAGAATAGTCTGCCGCTATCTATATATATATATCTACATCGAAGTACCTCATGGGTGTCACTACCAGTGTACCACTCCACGACCGGCGGGATGGCCGAATCAGTAAGAGCGCTGCCTGGCTTCCCGTACGGTAGGTCATGGGTTCGAAACCACGGCCTAGTGAAACCAATGACGTGCACCATATATACTTGTCACTACCTAGCCTGGCGCTTGGCATTAATAGGATAGGGCAAGAAGTGGCTTGCTCAATATCAGGATAATGTGACTGAGAGGGATATTGGGTCATGGTGCCCAGTCTTCCAGTGGAGCGGCATTATATTAAAGTCACCACGAGCGTACACTGTCACAAGTCCGTATCCAGCTTGATATGACCTTAGATGTTGCTAGGACAGAAAGCCACAACAAGCAATTGCCATGTCATGGGTAGGACTCCTATCTCGAGCGTGGGACCCCTGCGTGCCAGGCTGATTGACCTGCATCCATTTTACATGACTTTTTGGAAGCTAGACTGTGAAAGGACATCAAACTGTATATAAGTTACAGACCCACAGGTTTCCCCTGTGTAAACCAACAAGGCTCATTTTGAATTTTCTTAGCTAATTAAAATTTTGTTGAAACAACAAATGCAATGTACCGACTCATACAACCCATATACAGTTACAGTCGCCTGTGTTTTCCATGATCTCAACATCTATGGGGTATGGAATCAATGCCCTTGCGTGAATGACATATAATGACATTTCTCTAATCTGGAAAGGGTCTCAATAAATCACTATGACCAAGAACAAGCCATTCTTCACGTTAATATATCACTCGCATAAATATAATAAACATAATATCGAGTAAACTCAAAGTTGCATTATCCGATCGTCTTGAGCTTCTGCCACATTTTCAAATAAAATAAATATATTAGATTGATCACTATATATAATCTACTTTTATTTATTTAAACTCAAATTTATGCTAATGATTAAATTTGGACCTATTTGAAGTGAAAATGTGAAAAATAATTTTGGCATGAACATAAAAATGCTGGACATTATACAGCTTACCAGGAAGAGGTCCTCTTAAATTGACATAATATTTTTCTGTGCAGCAATACAGCTATGCTGCCGACACCATTAACTAATTATACGATCACCACTAACTAACTATGCAGCAATAAATGTTTAACGAGTGCACAAATATCTAAGTTAAATATGTAGGATCACATCTAATACTTACAGGGATGAAAGTAGTCTCCGGGGAAAAAAGCGGAAATGCAGATATTCTCCCATAGGTTTAGCATTGTCAGGGAATCTCGGAAAATTTCCGGAAGTCAGGTTTCATATATATTGGTAGACGCTGATCGTGCTGCGACATTTGAAGCATTATTAATAGAAGCATACACTGATATTGCTGGTGCTTTTTGAGCATTATTAGTAGTATACGCTGATAGTGCTGCGACGTCTGCACCATCTATTAATATAGATCTACGCTGATGGTGCTGCGGGATTGAAAAATCCCGGAAATCCGCGGAATCGCGGAGATCTTTCATCCCTGTACTTAGTACTAGCTAAGTGTTTTGGTTTAGAATAATGGTATGCTTTCATCGGACTATGCAGCTGTAAGAAAACACTCGGCATTACCAGGATAGGGCAAGGGCTGATTAGCTCAGTATCAGGATAATGTGACCGCGTAATCGGGTCATGGTGCTCACGGCCTGGTTTCCCAATGGGGCAGCACTATCAATCATCAATCAATAGGATACAGCTATAATAGGCCTTGGACCCGTTAGCCACTCTTAATTAATTGAAATGGAGACAGTTCTTCAGATGTGGTCAATCGTAGCAACTGTCACTGGCTCCAAGATATATGTAATGCTTGAACAGTATGCATCCAGTCGGGACTTGAAGCAGTTCACCGACTCCGCTGCTATGACACTCTCCGGCAGGTCATTCCACAGGTCAACCACCCTAAAGCCGAAAAAGTTGTGTCGCAGGTCCAGTCTGGAGTACCGCTTCCTCAGCTTCAGGGAGTGCCCTCTGGTCCTGGTGTTGGAGTCTCTGATAAGGGGGCCGCCTGTCTTGTAGATACCATGGAGATATTTGAATACTTCAATCATATCCCCCCGGGCCCGTCTGTAGTACATGCTTGGGATCTTCAAATGACGCATACGTTGTTCATAGGGTATTGCATCGAATCCATGGACAAGCTTCGTTGCCCTTCTTTGGATCCTGTCAATTGACTCAGCATCCTTCCTGTAGAGTGGTGACCACACAACATTTCCATATTCCAAAAGTGGACGTGCAAGGGATGTGTACAGTCTGCGTACAACATCCTCGCCTAGGTATGTGTACGATCTTCGAATGATAGCCAGTATTCCATTAGCTCTGTTGGCGGCTTCCTGGATGTGGTCGCTGAATGTCAGTTTGTTGTCCACCTTGACACCCAAGTCCTTTTCTATCATTGTTTCGGAGAGCGGAACATTATTCACACCATCGTTCATTACATAGATGTGCTTGCTGTTTTTGCCCCCTAAGTGCATCACTTCGCATTTTGAAGCATTAAACTTCAGCTGCCAATCACTTGACCACTTCTGCATGTTGTTGAGGTCCTTCTGCAAGTCCCGTGAGTCACTACCTTTCTCCATACGGCGGAATACTTTGGTATCGTCAGCAAACATTTGGACCATAGAATGTACAACCTCTGGTAAGTCATTGATATATATCACAAATAAGACTGGTCCAAGCACGCTGCCCTGAGGTATTCCGCTTTTCACCGAGCACCATCCTGATGGTTTGCCATTTACAATGACTCGCTGTCTTCTGTTGCTCAGAAAATCCTTTATCCAGTGTAGGACATCTCCTCTTATGCCATAGCCATGCAGTTTTCTTAGCAGTCGCTGGTGTGGAACAGTGTCGAATGCTTTTTGGAAATCTAGATAAATAGCATCCAGATCTCCAAAGTCATCAATAACGCGGGTCCACTCATCCATACATGCCAGTAGTTGGGTCGTACACGATCTTCCTTGCACAAAGCCATGCTGCTGTGTTGATAGGAGGTTGTTTTCGACAAGATGAGCCATGATAGAATCTCTTATTATTGATTCCAGCAACCTACACACTACAGATGTTAGACTGATTGGCCTATAGTTTCCTGGATCACTTCTGTTACCCTTTTTGAAGATGGGAGCCACATGTCCATCCTTCCATGGGTGAGGAAGTTTTCTTTGGTTTAGTGATTTTTGGAAAATGTGTCTAAGTGGTTCAACAAGCTCATTGTGTAGCTCCTTCAATATGCGTGGGTATATTCCATCAGGACCTGCTGCCTTAGATGCATTAAGATTGTATAATTTTTTCTTCAGATCGGATGGTGCAATATTTATGTTGGTCAGGGGGGCACGAAAGAGTCGGTCCTCAAACATTGGTATATATGACAGGTCTTCTTGTGTGAAGACACTTGCGAATCTGGTGTTCAACGTATTAGCTTTGTCGATATCCTTTTGTGCAATGATCCCATCATCCCGCCTCAAATCTCCAACTGGTATATGTACTTTGAGTTTACTCCTAGCATATTTATAGAAGGCTTTTGGGTTCTCTTTGGCATTTTTGGCTATGTTTTTCTCATGCTCTCTCTTTGCTTTCCTACATTCCCACTTTACTTGGTTACATAGTTTTGCATATCGAATTCTGTTACTTTCTGTGCCCGACTGTCTCTTCACTGCATATGCCTGTTGTTTCAAGCTGATCTTCTGCTTGACTTGGTCATTCATCCATTCTGGCCGTGGTCTGCCATTATTCATTTTGCCAGATGACATGGGTATGTGCTGTTTGCATTTTTCCATGAAGGTTTTTTCAAATGCATTCCAATTGTCCTCAACAGTGTCTGTATTTGGGGCTGCACTTAGTAGAACTTGGTCGAGATCCTGTCTCAAGCCCTCATAGTCGCCTTTATCCAATATGAATTTGTGCTTTCCACTTGGGTTTGCATGGTAATAGCAACTGAAATTAAAGAAAAGGCAATCATGGTGGCTATTTCCAAGTCTCGCAACATGCTTAAGGTTTCCAATCATTTCTTCCTCATTTGTGATGATGAGATCTAGTATATTTGCAGCCTGGTTACCACGCTTATGCGTTGGTTCCGTGACGTGCTGGAAAAGGAAACAATCTCTAAGATTTTCGACAAAGAGTGTTGCTGGATGTTGTTCGCTATTTGGTGTCCGCATAGGTTGCCAACTGATTTCTGGATAATTGAAGTCTCCCATGATTAGGAGGTGGCTGTGGTTTAGGGCTGAGGCCTTTTGGATCAGCTGTTGAGTTTCCTCATGGACACTGTTGTCGCTGTTGGGTGACCTGTAGATGCATCCAACAAGCAGACTGTCCCTGTCGTCTAGCTTAATCTCGCACCATATCGCTTCTGTTGAGTTACATGGTAGTACATCTAAAGGGACTGCATTAAGGTTGCATTTAGTATATATACACACACCCCTCCTCCCTTCATCGATATTGCTGAAAATATCAAATCCATTTATGGCAATCTCACATAGCTGGACTGGGTCCTTTGGATTTTTTGGTATGACTTCGCTAATTGCAATGATATCTGGGTTGTAAATTGCAGTATTTGCTTCCAGTTCGGCTCGCTTGTTCATAATTGAATCTGCGTTGGTATACATACATCTCAGACCATTGATAATTTTATGAGATGTGCTGATATGGATTCTGTTTTTGTTCAAGTTTGAGTTAGGATTGTGGCCCCAATGATACTTATGTGTTATACATGGTTTAGGTTTAGTTGTTTCTGGCATACTTCTGATGTTACAGTTGATGTTACTTCGGCTGACATCTAAACCTGGGTGCGTGGTCTCACTCTCACTATTTTTTGTTCCCATGGCGGTCCTCTGACACGGAATACCCAGTTTTTTGCCTCTTCTCCCAGTTCAGTGTCCGACGCCATGTCTGCTGTTTTCTTTTTGGCTTCCTCTACCAGGAGTTTTGTTTGTTTTCTTTCTTTCTTTTTGCGTCATATCATGGCCCACGCTGACATTCTTGTACTGGTCGATGCCTCATAGTTTAAAAAGCTGACTGAACAGTTGGCGTTTAGTTTTTTCAGAGTTTACAGTGACGAGCAGAGGTCTAGCAGAGCCATCGTCATGGATCCTGCCCAGGCGACGTGCCTGGATGACTTCGTTTTCACACTCTTGGTCACACACAGTCTTGAAAATGCTGTTGAACATATTGACGTCATTTGCTTTCGTCTCTTCTCGGGATTCACCTGTCTGCTCAGCTGCATTGAAAATGATAATGTTTTTCTTCCTGTCTTCAAGTGCTTTTTCTTCCTTTTTTGTTTCATTTAGTGTTTCCTTCATAATGGCTTTGAGATTTGGTGTGGCATTTGTTGCGGTTTTATTTGCATCACTTTTCAGTGCATCTGCGAAGGTCTTGCAGTCTTTATTGACTTGCTCGGGAACCTTTGTTATAATTTCTAAGGACTTTTTTAGATCTTCTGAGTACTTCTCAAATTTATCATCAAGTTTAGCTCCCATTTGAGCAATTTTGTTGTTGACATCTGTGACTATTTCCTTGCAGTGTTGTTCAATCACACTTTCAGTTCGAATAAGGGTGACTACTTTTTTAGTGCATGGGAAGCAAAACCAGAAGAGGTCATCTCGTTGTGCTGCTGAGTACTGCTCATTTGACATCTCGAGACATTCTGCACACCAGTGGTTTCCACAACAATCACATGCAATGATAAGATCTGTGTCGGTTTTGCAGCTCACACTGCAGTCCTGGCAGGTCCGTTGCTTATCATTGACTAGTATTGTTGCACCTGGACTGGCTGAGGTTTTAGATTTAGCTGCCTTGCCTCTCGGTTTTTTCTTTGTCGAGGTTTCCCCTCTGTTTGATAGCCTTAGTTGTTTATATTTATCCAGCCACCCTTGTGGCTGAGGTATGGTAATCAGCTAGATGTCACTATATTCAATGCACAGTTGTGATGTTGACAGTGTCAGTGACAAAATTTACAACTTGACAGCATATATTTAAATATCAAAGTGTCTAGATCATAGATGCATACACACTAGTTCAGTATTTACCAACTGCTTAGCTGTGAGAGCTGAATACGACGTGTAGCATTGCACACGTGCGTATCCACAGTCACTATAGTGTCAGTGACACATCTGTGTGAGTGAGTGATAAAAGGGGATTTTATCAGTTCACTCAATTCACAGCTGTTTTAGAGTCATTAATACATTAGTAATCACACCTACACATACATCAATAGTAAAAGTAAAGTATATGGGTGTTAATATATCATAAATGAGTGGTACTTAGCCTGTGAGAGATGATACGAAGTGTAGCATCGCACACATGCATTCAGTCCGCTGCGCCGAGTACGTCCCTATAATGTCGCCATGAGTGCGCACTGTCACAAGTCAGTACCCATCATTGTTTTCTTTTCCACTCATAATTTTAAGTGCACGTTTCCAATTTTCGGACCCACAGCTTTGCATTTGGTTAACTGCCAAAATAGTGTGAAGTACACCATGAGAGGGTAAAGACAGCCATGGCTTCCATCTGGACAATTGGACTGATGGACTCTTCATGAGTAGTTATCCTGACCAGTCCAGTAACCAATGCGCGACTTAGGTTGTATATATTGTGTAAGAAGTTTGTTGTTATGTTATCATAGTTATATATATAATGTACATGTGCATGAATATATGCGTGTCATATATATATATGATATATGATATGTATGTATGAGATATAACTATAAATGCATACATATATAACTGACAACACAACCAATAAACTTCTTACACAGAATTACTTAAATGAATACAACACCTAAAAATCGCTTAATTACTAGAAATAATAAGAAAAAGAATTGTGTAAACGTTGATCCGATATTCTCGTTTGAGTCGTTGTAAAACAAAAGTACAGCAGCTTAAAATGGAGCTGTATTTTACATCTCTCAAATCTCCGGACAGGGCTATAGATCTACAAAGTTGTGGTGGTGGTGGTGGTGGTGGTGGTGGTGGTGGTGGGGGGGGGGGGGGGGGGGGGGGGAGAGAGAAGAGGGGTGGTGTAAATGGCAAAGATTGCACCTAGAGCTGAATCGAACCCACACTTCTTGCCATTCCGGGCTCCCTAATGCAATCACTCTATCTATGCATCAGAGGTCAGTGCAGAGCCCCCCCCCCCCCACCCCCCCGCCCCGCCACCAACCTCACCACCACCGCCACCAACAAACACACGAAAGTATATCAACATCAATGTCAAGCAGCTCTGATGTTATCTAGCCACAAATGCAGTGTGCGGTGCTGTCAGATTCCTCAATATAGGGGCCCTGCTTATCGGAATGTTGTTGTTTGTTTGTTGTTGTTTTACGTCCTAGCAACATCTAAGGTCATATCAGGACGGGGCTTATCGGATGTTAACTACTACTACTAGCATTAACACGTCGATCGCTTACTGAATTAGTTAACTGAAGTCAGTATTTCATGAAATGTGGTTGCAACATAACTTACGAAATAGAACGAAAGAAGTATGGGGGGGGGGGGGTGCGGGGCGGGGGAGATTACGGTAATAATTCTCATATCACTCAGCCTATTGGTAATATCTTTGTAAATTCAAATAATACAGCTTTCATAATTAAACCAAAAAAAATCATACAAAAATAATCCTCATAAGCTATACAAAATCGTACTGCAAAATTTAATGCACATGCTGACATTTTAAGGAAGCATTGTAAATTTAAAGTTACATAGTCCGATGGTTTTGGGTTTCTGCCATTTTCTGAGGAAATACATTAGCTTGGTAGTTGTAATCTAACTTACTTTAGTTTGAAGGAACTGCTATTTTAAATGGCTAATTTGGGGGTTATTTGAAGTGACAAAATGCCAAATAAATTCTGGAAAGCACATACAAATCCTGACATCCTAGGATTCAGAGGCAACAAGAGTAGTATTCAGGAGGGGTTATCTGAGGCCGATGGACTCTCTCGGACCTAGGATTACGTAATTTGCCGCCAGAAAGAGCCCTACTATACTACTAACAAGTTATATTAAATTTGCTTAGTATCTCTTTCTATACAGCAACGAATGCTTAATAAATGCACTGACATCTAAGTGGGATATGTGCGATCTATTGGGTCAGCAAATGTGATGATTTCATCGGACTATACAGCTTTAAACAAAGAAACATTGCGACTATTGAAAGTGGAGGACTTCAATAACACATTGACAAGTAATGTACTACACAACAAAGATCAACACACTTAAGCTAGGCATATCTACGATAGTTATAAAGTACAAGCCCCCCCAAATGCTTCTTTTTTCCCAACCCAAACATAAAATAATATTCTTAATTAAAAAACCACAAAAACAATAATAATAATTTATAGATGCAAAAGACCTACCCTTGCCTCCTAGTGCAGGTCCACTCTTGTCCACTGTTAGATGGGAGGCCTTCTTCAATTTCTGTCCATGGTGGATGGCGGAGAGCAGATCTCCTCGATCTTTGGGAGCCCCGCCTCCAACCTTCGCAGCCCGAGACCCTCCGCCGAAGGAGGGGGGCCCACCGGGGGGTGGGGGCGGCCCCGGGGGTGGCGGCGGTGGCATCCTCTACGTGACTGACGTCCACCCCGCGCAACCTGCAGAAGGAAATGTGAATATATCAGTGATGCCGCTCTGGATTTTACCCCCAACAAGCATAACATCTTTTTTTCATAAATAATTTTTAAAAAAATTTGCACTCATTATGGAGTCCCCATGAGAGCACACTGTCGGTTGCATGTAGATAGCCATTATAATATATGGTTTCAGATGTGACCAAGACAGAAAACCCTACTGAGACATAATAAGAATAATAAAACATTTATATAGCGCCCGATAAAAGAGCAGAACTGGCGAAAAAAGCCAATTCAAACCACGACTATTGCCTACAATCCATTCATTTATCAGTCAGAGTTGGTTCAACAGTGGTTGGGCCTACAAAAACTGTTCTAATTAATAAACAATAGATAGTGTCCAGTACTACAGTAGCTATACATATTATAAATGTAAGTGAGACTAACGCCACAAGTGAGGTATAGCATAGATGGCAAGGTGCTTTAACTAAATTAATCTTAAAGTTCAACGCTGGTGCATAGGGCACTGGACTCATTTATAGGTTTTCCATTTTAAATGTCAAACCAAATAACAGCAAGCAGCCTAAGAGCCTCAATAGTTGATAACGACAATGGTCATTCGATTTCAGCCCATCTATGTTGATGCTTCCCTGTTATTAGAAGTGTGTGTGTGAGTGAGACAGAGAGACAGAGAGACAGAGAGAGAGGTATTAAAACAACATTTAAATGCAAATAAACTAATTTACATTTGAAATGCCACATGTTGAAATCAACATGGATAATTCGGGGCGCGAAAGCATTACAAACTCACCCCGACGCTCTGCCCTGGCGCCCCCTTCTGGCTGGGATTCGAACCCAGCACCCCAACGCCATCTAGCGGAAACTCCACTCCCCACCACGTGGCGCCGGGCTGACCTGCTCACTTCTTCCCAGCATCCGAACCCGCGTGGTGCCTGGAGCTGTCTCACCCTTTCTCACTCCGTAAGCATACAACATCATGCCTGCTACCCGCACGAGGAAGGCGCTTGCTAGCGCTGCAACTGAAGTAGCTACCGCGCCAACAACCAGAGGGAGAGGACGACCCAGATCGGTTATAATCCCGATGGATAGTCCAGATCGGAGTGAGTACCATACTACTCGTTCAAGCCGAACCGTGGAACGGCGCGACAGTGCGGGGGGTGCAAGGCGCCAGAGCCGCACACGCACCCGTACCAGGAGCCGGAGCCACCCCGGCGGGGATACCCGTGACATGATTGCGGCGATGGCGGCAATGCAAGCACAAATGACAAAACTAACTGATGGACTCAATGATCGCATTGATTCTATCGAGAGTACCGCCAAACGGAGGAGGACTAGCTCGCCGGCGCCTGCCGCCGACCGGATCGCACCATGTGCGATCCCAACGGGCCCAGCCCGACCTGCCCCAGCTGCCGCCGCCGCCGCAGCAGCAGCAGCCGCCGCCGCCCAGGCGGCCATGGTGGTGCCACACCCGCTTGGCCTACACCACAACTACGCCGAGCAGACCAACGCCAACACAAACTGTGAGTTTGTTCCTTTTCTAAAAGATCTGGTACCGACCCACGAGGCAGCGGAGCTCTCATCCACTAGGACCCCTTTCTATGAGTTAGTCAACCCGGCTGAGGTGAAAGACACCGAGAGAACTGAAGCCGTCAATGAGCTACTCGTGGCGGCAGGTTCAGCCCTGGGAAAGAAACGAGGTAATAACATACTAGGCCCACACCGCTATGTCATTAGAGGTAACAGAAACGTACGCATTAACATGGAAGAAGCCGGTATGGCAGAGTATTTTGCTGCACTGTGCAGGATGACCAAGGACCGCGCCCTGCCAGCCTCCTGGCCTGTCCCCCTATTTGAGCACTTGCACCAGCTTGCCACAATGGCCACGTCCTGGGACTGGCCGACGTGCCGAAACTGGTCAGAAACTGTATTTTCTATGATCGGCGATGGCCGCCTCCCGTATGGATGGGTGGACCAATACGCCATAAAAGACGTGCAACGCGACGCCTGCGTCGCAGTTAGCTGGCCGAAAAAACACCCGTACTGCCCAGACTGACGGTGCCCCGCGGCTGGCCGAGACGGCCGTGAGTAGCGGGCAGCGGAGCAAGGGTGATTATACCCAACCACAATATAATAAAGAAACCGACGGCGCCCCATGTAAGCAATGGAACTGGGGTAATGATTGTGGCTTCACAACGTCACATGGCCTCAGTCCCGATCGGAAGTGCCACCTCTGCGCATGGTGCGCCTCCAAATATGCTAAGGCCAACCCACATCAAGAGAAGGTGTGCCAGAACAAAAAGCGTTTCTTGGACCGAAAAAATCAAGGGAATGATGGTAACGACCAGGATTTTCGGTAGATGGCCGCGAACCCATACCAGTAGCGGCCCTTCAACCGGTGATACCGGTTGGCACACCCGGTGCAGCCCGGGCTGACCTATTTCTTGAGACTACCAGTGCTCACCAATCTCTCCATGACTGCGACGTCGAACCGGGGGAGGATGGTGCCGCTGGTACCGAAAGTGAGGTTGACATCGATGACCACAGTTATACGGGCGAATATGTTGACACTGACTCTGAATATGATCCTGATTACTGTGAAACTGACCAAAACACTGCTCACCGAAATACTGCTCGCCATAACAATGCTGACCTAGTTCCACAGGTCGCGAGCGGTGGCTTCTAGTTCTACCCTTTCCATTTCCAAAATAGTGCACCGGGTGGCGCCACCGGCGTCCCCGCCACCACCCACCATGAGCGGCCCACGGCACACCCGACCACACTGCCACGCCGCGACGCGGCCGGGGATGCCATTCGCCGGGCCCAGACTCCCCCACCAACATCACACGGCGGACCACGTGGCACGACCGCCAGCAATCGGAGCCGACCACCACACGGCTCATCCGCCGGGGAAGCCACCGGTAACTACGCGGCGCAGCCGCCACACTGTTTACATTCTTGTCTCCCGCCAGATACACTGCACGGCGCCACTGGCAGCCGGGCCCTGCTGCCGGCTTGCCGACGGTCGCCGACCAACTATGCACACAGATCGTGGCGACACCAGGCGTCAACGCCACACACCACCTCAACCGCCCAGCCGCGGCCATGACGACCACCGCCCAACTCCGGAGGGCGCCACAGGTACCGTGAACAACTTTAATAACAATGTTATCGACCACGTAGATGGTCAATGCCCCAACACGACCGCCACACCACGGCAAGCCGGCGTTGTGGCATACTATGACGACAGGCCCCCAGACCACTTGCTGCTGGACACCCCGGCGGATGACATCGAAGAAATTATTAACGATGCCAATAACAGCGTGGCAGTTCTATACAACCCACCGCACACCCCAACAACGTATCGTCGCGTACTACAGGAGATATGGCCTTACACCATACCAAAGCTATGGGCCAACAATATCGGCTACATGAAACTGTATGATGCCATACGGGACACCGCACTCCCGAACCATATCGGAGCGAGGCTGCCAGTGCCATCGGCACTCATCATCCCTGCCTGGTGGCGCCTGCTTGCCGATTACCACGATACCGACCTGGTCGACTACCTGGAATTCGGCTGGCCGGTCGACTACTCTGCCGACCTACCGCCTGTTGCAGCCACTGCCAACCACACTGAGTCACACAACCACTCTGACCACATACGGAGGTACGTCGACCGCGAGCTAAAACACCGAGCCCTCATCGGGCCATTCGCTGCGCCGCCGTTCCACCCGTGGACACAGGTGAGTCCAATGATGACCAGGGAGAAACGGAACTCCGACGAACGGAGGGTGATAGTTGACCTGAGCTATCCAGCCGGGGCCAGTGTCAACGCGGGAATTAGGCGCGCACAATACCAAGGCCAGCCCCTCACCTACACCCTGCCTGGGATAATGGACCTCGCCCGGCTGGGCGAGGGCTGCTACTTGTGGGGGGCGGACCTCGCAAGGGCATACAGGCAACTAAGGACCTGCCCCCTATCCTCACCCCTGCTGGGAATACAAGTCGACGGGAGGTACTACATCGATGCTGCGCCACCCTTCGGGTGCCGCACCTCCTCCCTCGCTTGTGCCAGGACCACAGCAGCAGTAGTATACCTCATGAGGTGCCGAGGCCACCACGTCCTGTGCTACCTCGATGATTTCGTTGGGGCGGCCGGGACCGAGGCCGAGGCGTGGAGGGCATACGACGACATCATGAGTATCACCGGTGAGCTGGGCCTTGCACTATCAGTACCGAAATGCATTCCCCCCACGACCCAACTTGAGTGGCTCGGATTTAAAATCTCCACCACCGACATGAGAGTCGAGATACCAGAGGACAAGCTGGAGGACGTGCTTCTGGAGTGCAAGACTTGGAACAGCGGCAGGCTCGCCTCCAGGCGGGAGATGCAGCGACTGGTCGGCCGCCTACAGCATATAGCAAAATGCGTCCGACCCGGCAAGCGATTCATAGGGAGGATCCTGAAAGCACTGCGGGATGCCCCTTTCAGAGGAAGGCACCAGGTTCCGGATGAGCTGCTCATGGACATTGCCTGGTTCCACCAGTATGCCCGGGCGACCAACAGACTGGTACTGATACACGACCGCCCGCGCGAACCCTGGGTGATCGAGTGTGACTCCTCACTCAGGGGGGGCGGGGCCCACTCCCCCACACACTACTTCAGCACTGACTACTCCAGCGAGCACACTGACCGCTACCCTGACATCGCACAGCTGGAGGCAGTCAACCTGATAGTTGCCATCAAAGCCCTCACACCGCCGAACCCTGAAAATTATACCATCCACGTCAATACAGACAACATCGCATCACAGCAGGTGCTAACCAACGTCACCGGGAGGGACCAGGTGCTATGCGCATGCGCACGCGAGCTATGGCTCTTCGCGGCGCGTACAAGCTGTGACATTGTCGTACACCACAAGGCGGGCAAGGAACTGACTCTTGCCGATGGCCTGAGCCGAATGGGGTTCGACCCGGAGGCGGCGGGCAGGACCTCCCTCATCCTAGCACAGTACAGCCTAATACGAGTATACCCTGACCACGACCAGGCATTGTCCCCGACACTGTAAATTTACAAATCTGGGAATCGTACCATCTCTTTTGCCTCTCTCCCCAGATTACACGGACGCACACCATGCATGCCTACTTGACCTGATCGCGGCCGGCCTGGCGCCCGGCACATGGCGCAACAAAAACCTCCAGGCGAGGACTTACATCCAGTACATGAGGCACCATCGGGCACTGCCACTCGCCCCGACTCAGTACGACATACTATCGTACGTACTGCACCTATCCGAGACGCTGGCAACGACCGGCGCTGTCCTGAACTACCTCAGCGGCGCTCGCACGCTCCTGAGAACGTTCGGGGTAGACACGGCCGCCTTCGACTCCTACCCCGTGATGCTGGCAAAAAGAGGAGTCCAGCGCACCACGACCCACAATGCCTGCCGGGCTCCCCCGCTAACACCGACCGACATCAAGAACATTGTCCTCTATCTCCGGTCCGCGGGCCCCAACGCCAGAGTCCTGACTGCCAGCCTCCTGCTCGGGTACTTCACATTGTTGAGGCAGTCAAACCTTCTGGATTCCAGCCCCGCCACAGCCCATGGCCACGCACTCCGCGCGTCCGACGTCACCATCACCACGGCAGGCATTAACGTACGGGTTATCTCTACCAAAACCCGCTGGAGGTCGGGCCCACCCGTTAACATCACAGTGCCGGCCATCCCCGGCTCGACTTGCTGCCCTGTCCAGGCGTGGCTCTCTTATGCCAGCCAGGGTAATCTCTACCGCGACGGCCCTGCCTTCGTCACACCATCGGGCGCACCCCTACGAGCAGCCACACTGACTGCCGCCATCAGGCTGGCCCTACGGGCGGCCGCCCACCCATCTCCGGACGCGTTCACGCTCCACAGCCTGCGAAGGGGCGGCGCCCAGGCTTGCGCCCTGGCAGGCTCAACACTGGACGAGATACAGGCACTCGGGACATGGTCGTCCGACGCAGTCTACACCTATGTGCCTCGGAATCCTGTGGTCTCGGCTCCCAGGACGCTCTCCTCTACTTTTGGTTGAGCGTCCTGGTAGCCCACATGTACGATGATAGACTGATAAAGACAATATAACTATGAGATACTTCGAGTCATTCAACAATAAACATTCTAATTACCACTTTACATCTTGCTTTCGCGTTACTGAATTGCCACATGTTGAAATCAACATGGATAATTCGGGGAGCGAAAGCATTACAAACTCACCCCGACGCTCTGCCCTGGCGCCCCCTTCTGGCTGGGATTCGAACCCAGCACCCTTACGCCATCTAGCAGAAACTCCACTCCCCACCACGTGGCGCCGGGCTGACCTGCTCACTTCTTCCCAGCATCCGAACCCGCGTGGTGCCTGGAGCTGTCTCACCCTTTCTCAGCCATCCCACCCTCCCATCTGTAAGACCGGGAAGCCCTAGGGTTGAGCGTCCTGGTAGCCCACATGTACGATGATAGACTGATAAAGACAATATAACTATGAGATACTTCGAGTCATTCAACAATAAACATTCTAATTACCACTTTACATCTTGCTTTCGCGTTACTGAATTATCTATTTCGGATGCTAACAAGCGAATATTGTTCATTATATAGCTCCACTTGAATATGAATCATGAATGGTTGACCAAATTTTAAAAAAAGAAGTAATTGCAACTAAGAATCTCGGCATGAATAAATATATAGTAAAATATTTCAGTACACACAGATTTTCTTCCTTATACATGAACACAAAAATGGTTCTGTATTTGACTTCAATTTTCTTTTAACCCCATATATGGGTTAGGGTTATATCAAAACATAATAGCCAAATGGAAATAATCACAATAACGATTAGACTACCAATTTTCAAATACAAATCAAATCTGAACAAAAATGCTGACAAATATGGACGTTTTTAAGTTCCAATAGAAATAGGTATTTGACCCCAATCATGGCAACAGGTGGACGACTTTACCTACAAAGACTTTACTCGAAACAGGTCACGTACTAAACCAATAGAGGTTCAGTATTATCTTTGTGTGAGGGTACCAGTAGACTGATCACATTTACTACATGAAGCTTCCAAAATTGCTTTAATTTCCAACAATCAATTCAATAGCAAGTACACATCTACGCTGCCAAACTAGTCCATCGTTGTACATCCAATTTCAAGTTGATGGCATTTAAATCGTAAAAGAAATATGCAACAGTTTTAAGCCTGGATACACATATACCGGTGAGTAGATGTGTACTTGAATAGTTCAGTTAAAATAATACCCGAACAATGGAATATGTCCACTCGTATCCTTATTCAACGATCAAATTAATAAAAAAAACAATGCTATCCACGTTTGTAAACAAATACAATTACATTTTTTTTAATGTATTAATCAAGAACTTTAAAGTGAACTCATCATTGACTCAAATATATGGAATAGATTCACCAGCGCAGGTATATGATATCTAATGTTGTAGATTCGAATTGTCAATTGGACACAGGTAAAACTAGCCTAGTTTGTTTTTGACAGATATAATAATAATAATAATAATACAATATTTATTTCCACATGATCAATGTACACACAAGTTGATATTTATATCAGTAATTTTTTCACATGAAAAAGGAGAAAGCAGAAGTACAATACTTATGAGGTGCTTTCCCCATTTAAAATTTAACACAGATACATTGCTTATACCATAGAAATAATAAATAGAAAAATAAAAGTTCTACTATGTGTTTTCCCTCTGGTAAAGCTTAAATATTTTCTTTTTACACATTCGTTGAAACATATAGATGTTTTTTGAACATTTGATATTATCGTCAAGTGAATTCCATATTTTTATACCACATATAGATATATACATTAAGATTTTAAAGTTGTTCTTGCAAATACTTGTCTTAGATTGTTACTCTGCCTTGTATCATGGCTACTATCTGAACTTATTTTGAATAAAGACTAGACTTTTTGGCAGTAGCCCTTTGTTTGCATTGTAAATTATCATACTAGATTTGATCTTAACGAAGTCTATTAATTTGAATACATGAAGATCAAAGAACAGCTTATTAGTGTGCTCTCGATATCCAATGTTGCAAACAATTCTCACTGCTTTCTTCTGTAGCAAATAAATACACTCCATATTTGTTTTATATGCATTTCCACATACTTCACAACAATACGATACATAAGGCAGAAATAATGAATAATACAATATGAAGCACGCATTTTTGTTTAATACACATTTTGCCTTGTGCATAATGGCAATAGTTTTGAACAATTTAGATTTAATCATACTAATATGCTTTTTCCAATTAAGTTTATGATCTATTAGCACCCCTAGAAATTTACTGACATAAACCATTTCATTTATCAGCAATGCCTCTGATACCATAGTGATTTAATTTTTGTATTAACAAATTATGGTCAATTGTGTCAAATGCTTTTTTAAGGTCAATAAATACAGCAATAGCACATCTTTTTTTGTCCAGAGCTGAGGTAATTTCTTCTGTCAGTTCTAATAATGCCAATGATGTATACATTTTAGATCTGAAACCATAGTGACTGCCACACAAGGTATCATGTTTATCAATAAATTGAACAGTTTTTCTAATATTTTTGAAAACTGTTGCAAAAGTGATATCGGTCTATAATTAGTGAAAACACTGTTATCTTCTTTTTTAAATATAGGAATTACTTTAGCGACTTTCATTTTATTTGGAAAAGCTCCATTCTTAAAGGAGCTGTTACATATATGGATAAATGGTTTGACAATGTAATATATTACTTGTTTAATGATGCTCATATAGATACTGGGTCGTTCTCAGAAGTTGTGTACCAATACTGTGACATCAGTACCACAAAATCAAAATACTGTCAAAGTCTATTCAAGCTACCTGAAAGTGTATGTCCTTTTGCATCTGAATAATTGAAAATAAACATATTCTGACATTTTTAAGTAGGTCAAATGATGCGCACACCGAATAAATAACAGTATAGCATGGAAATCAATCTGACTCCAAAATCAAATATTTTCCATACAAAGCCTGACATTTTTAGGACATTTCACATGCCACTTGCTTTATAAAGAGTAGTAATAATCATTGCTATGGTTTTGTCTTATTTGTGATGATTAAAGAGAAAAGCAGAAAAATATTAGCAAGGTAACAGTCCAAGTGGAATCAACAATTTTACACAAATGTTTGGCTCAAATTTCAATGTTTAGGGGCAATTTCAGGATTGATCTTTTACTATACCATAACTGGGTCCATGCATAGAGTGTGAAATGGTGAAAATAGTTCCTGTACTGTATCTGTACTCAGTGTTTGATGCAGAGTTTGATAGTACTTGCAAGTGGAAACGAATGTTACGATGTTAATGACTCCAGAAAAGGTCAACTATTTTTTATTTTATTATTATTACATTACATAAGGAACACAAGACAGGAAGTTGGATCGAGCTAATAACTCTGGCTGGCCCCCTAAAAAGACCTACCGCATACTTTATTGAGCAAAAATAGGAGGGGGGAGTGGGCAGAAGGAGGGTGAGCAGGAGGCCACCTGGAGGGAAGGCGGGGAGGGGAGTAGGGCTGCTTGGAGTAGCTAACCTGCCCTCCAGGTCGCACACCAACCACCAGCTCCACCTACCCAACACACTAAACTTATACAATTTGTCAAGGTGTTGGGGGGAAGACAATAGAGAACAGGATAATTACAGGATAATTACATTGCATGAATAATATACACATAAGAGGTTATACATAACATTATTATTACATTACATAAGGAACACAAGACAGGAAGTTGGATCGAGCCAATAACTCTGGCTGTCCCCCTAAAAAGACAAAAACCCCAAGCAAGAGTTCACAACAATTGATCCAGGATCAAAGCCACTCGCATGTCGGTGGTCAATCTCTCGGCCAAAGAGGCCTGGAGATATAGGAAGACAGCATCGGACTTCCAGTCACCCCTCTTTTATCACCTCAATGGGTGCGCCACACAAGTGGAGGAAGGTAGCACACCCAGGCAAACTTGGTCATCACCCCAAGGGTAGGGTTCTAGCCTGTCCTCGAATATTTCACAGAACTCCAAGTAAGCACGAACCTGGACCGACCTTGTTTTCTGTGTGGATGCTGCGTAATGAGCCCTCTCAAAAACCAGCCGTTCCCTACCGAGGGCCTGCCAGTCTGCAAGAACCAATTCAACAATCAAACAAGTGGTGGCAACACATTCTTTTGGCTACGTCTGCATCCCTGATTCTCACTATATTTTTTAAGGCCTGACAGGCGACTGAGGCCATCACAGATGATGTTATCTTTTGTGTTAATATAAACTGACATCACATTAAAATTCAACCTCACCGATTCCCAGAAAATGAGCCTATGCCATTTCATGGTTGTTTTATTTTTACTCCTACCCGTGCGTAAGGCCGTGACCACCTGGGTGTTATCCGAGACAAACATAACGTTTGACCCCTTCCAACCTTCCTCCCATCGCCTCACCCACACAAGGACCGGCCACATTTCTAACACATTTATATTATCACTTTGACAGCCCTCATCCTTGGCCCCGCCTAGGTGATGGCCCATTTCCAGCCCTACTACCTGTTTGCCATCGAAGACTCCCGCCAGCCAGTCATCGCCGTGGAGAGCACCGAAACCTGTGAGCGATGCATCACTGTACACCGACACACAGTTCGAACTGGGTGGTATTATACCCGCTTTCCCATTAAAGATGGCCGCAAACTCAAGCCACCATTCGATATCCCGACGAAAATCTTCATTCAGTCTCACTTTATGATGGCTTTTCCTGACTGACGCTATTAAGTCATAAACTCGCCTAGAAAAGGTCCGACCGCCATGTACCACCTTGCAACAATGAGCTAATATTCCGCCCAGGACCTCCAGCTCCCCCTTTGTGGCTTTCCGTCGACCAAGGAAACCAGCCAGTTGCCCTTGCAGTTTCTCGAGTTTTTCCTTGGGAAGGCGTAGTTCTAGCTTGACCGTGTCTATTTCTATCCCCAGAAATGTTGTGATCTGTTCAGCTGGGGTCAACTTCTTAAAGCTGATTGAGAAACCTAACCTTCTCAGTGTCGACATTAGAGTCCCCTGGGCTGCACAGCAGTCACCCACTGTCCGTCCCAGCACACAAAAATCATCTAAGTAATTTAGACACTGGTCATAACCTTCCCTGCATAGGCAGCATACTATCAGGTCACTTGTCTTCGAGAAGACGAACGGGCTACTGCTCAGGCCCATACATAGCCTGTTATCCATTAAGAAAACAATACCTTCGCCAAAATCGCACGTTAGCCCTTGTTTCTTTCGTGAATCTGGGTGTGTGTTCACCGCTCGGTAAGCATTGCTGATATCAACCGTCGTGAGGACGTCCCCCGCCTGCAATAATTCTGTCACCTTATCTACAGAGTTATAGCTGAACTTAGTTCTACACGACCATGTGTGTTCGTTCACACAGCTGCCCGCCGGGCTGGAGCAATCTACTATAGCCCTAAAATCATTGTGCCCTTTCGGCACGCTACCCAAGGCATGCGTACACACACACCGCTTGTCCACCACTGTCAACAAGCCTTTTTCTATCTCATCTACAATGCTGGCCGACATAATATCACACTCTGGTGTTCGTAATCGAGGTGTAATTGGCACAAAAATAATTGCTGTCACAGTCGTCATCAACCACCTTGAAGCCAAAACACGCACCCCGTAACAAGTACTCCCAATCTGGGTCTGGGTCGCCCCTACACAGACATTCCGCGAACATACGGCAAGGGCGGAGCTGGGCCGGGACACCCTGTACCTCAAATACATAGTTACAATTGCCCTGTAAACATGAAACATGTGGTTTTCTCTGTGGGGGGAGTGGTTAGAGTGTCTGACTTTTTTCTAGGTCAGACTCCTAATCTGAGGGTCGGCGGTTCGATTCCCCGTGCCCCCAGCTCTGCCAATTTGGATTTCCACCGCTGTGTATAACTTACAGCGTCACCAAAGGCCGGTTGCTCTCATACCATGTCTATGTGGTGTGGGAGGTTTGTTTGTTTGTTGTTGTTTTACGTCCTAGCAACATCTAAGGTCATATCAGGACGGGTACCGACTTGTGACAGTGCGCACTCATGGCGACTTTATAGTGCTGTCCCACTGGGAAACCAGGCCGCCGGCACCATGACCTGGTATCCCACTCAGTCACATTATCCTGACACTGAGCACACCAGTCCTTGCCCTATCCTAATAATGCCGAGCGCCTGGCTAGGAAGCAACAAGTATCAATTTTAAAGTCATTGGTTTGACTCGACCGGGACTCGAACCCACGACCCCACGATCTACCAGCACGGGAGATGGATGCTCTAACTCATTCGGCCATCCCGTCTGGTCGTGTGGGAGGTTAAAAATCCCTTGGGTCGGTAAAAGTGTAGGCTCGGGCTTTCTATCGACAAGCAGTGGAATGAGGAAGACCAGTCGTCTATGACTGAAATTTCCCCTGCTTAAACAACTAATGAAACAAACAAAAAAAAGAAATATATATCAATAAACATATCGACAATACCCTCATCTTGCACATCTATCACCCACAATATACAGAAGAGGCCCTCCAAAGCCTCCCGAGCCTCGGCCGGCCCAACCACACGCAACCAGTCTGCATTATTGCTACCCAAGCCCGGGTGCGCGCCTGCGACCGGGGCACCCATGTGGTCCGTTCCCGCCACTGGCTTTCCCGCGGCGTTACCTAGGCAAACACGCGTCCCTACCCCACTCCACGTGGTCGCTGACGCAACCTCCCTGGGATGCGGCCTGCGACCGCTCGGCCTGTGGCCACTCGGCTCACCCTGGATCGCATCGGTGCTAACATTTTTATCAATCGGGACATTATGGATAACAGTTTCGAAACTCCCACCAACAATATCGGTAGGGGGTTTCACAGAACATTCATTCAAGCAATTAGGGGTATAGGTGGCATCATCTAGCATGCAACTAACAGCAACTTGGGGAGCATCTACCGCTACATTCAAGCTTTTAACATATGTGTCGGCAGTATTAAGCGAGGCAACATTTCTGGTAACAACAACTGAGCATGCATTACAACAGTTCCCAACGGTGGCAATTTGATTAGTGTCTTTACCAGGTCGTGTGACGTTATAGCCACACACCGAGTCGCTTCCCGACCCACTACTACACTTAGATTGTTGAACATCTGGACACACGATATCAGTTATGCCGCCGCGGACAGCGGGAGGCATCCCCTCATAGCCCGCACACCGCCCCCCGCACCGTTAACGTCACCCGGTGTGGCGGTTTCAGCGCCCGGTCAGTTTCAGCGCCCTGCCGTGGCTTCTGCGCATGCGCGGATTTTAAGAGATGGTCAAAACACCCGTGGCCTCGCCGGCTACAAGCTCAGCTGGTGCCCGGCAGTGTTAGGGACCGATTAGGCCGAAATCTATTGAATGCGATCATATTTAACAGAATTACGTACTCAAATAATGAAATTTAATTAAATTAACCTTAAATTCCAAGCGATATTAACGTAGCAGCTAGATCGGCGTCGAATCGCCGAGTGTAAACTAAACAAATAGCAGTGCTCGCAGGGCCTCTTAAAATCCGTGCATGCGCAGAAGCCACGGCAGGGCGCTGAAACTGACCGGGCACTGAAACCGCCACACCGGCCTGTCAGATGCACCGCCTGGCCCCCCGCCAGGCCCATGTGGCCTTAGCTCACATGTGTTTGTCTCTACTTGCTCGCACATGCATAACTCCCGCCTACACGCAGGCGCCCCGACAGCATCCAAGCGGAGTCAGTAGCATTTATTCACACACGATTCGATCGAATGATCTTTGCTTTTACAAGCGAGACAGCGGTGTTCCCACTTACAGTCCTTGGCTGTACATCCCTCTTTGTTGTAATTAAAGGCGTAACACCACGCACCTTTGACCTTGCTACTACTCTCCGAGCTCCTCTTAGCCCCCATGCCCGTGCGTGCGGCTGCCACCTTCTTAGTATCTTTGAGCGCCTTAGCATTGTCCAGATTAAAGTGTAGGAGTGACAGCTCCTGATCCCCTAGCTTAAAATGTTTGAGGCCTTTTTCCTTAACCTTCTCGCGTACTGCTTTATCATAGCCCATGTACGCATCGTCCGTATAGTTCGCCGTAGTAGCATGCATGCAAAGATAAGCTAAATGTCCCATGTAGCCACGGACGTGGTGCATCTCCATCCCGACCTTCTCCGCCTTTTTCATGCCCCACAGGAGCGCCGCGTACATGAGTTCTATGAAACTGACCTTCTTGATACTCTTATATATATCCCTTTTACATAACGGTCAATGGCAAACTTACTGCGGCGCTTCCTGTGGCGGCGTGACCGGCTCCTGCTGCTGCTTGAACTTGATGATGAACTTGAGGACGAAGAGCTGGAGCTCGGGTCACCGTTCCCAGCTGGTAGCGCCGCCCTACCCCAGGGTTTACGTGATTTACATGCTTTGTCCCGGCCACGTGGTTTCACGACTGTGTCCTCCTCATCGGTCTCCTCCAACGCCGCTCTCAGCGCCATCTTGCGCCGCTCACATGCGTTCGCTCCTCCTCGTCCTCGATGACTGCTACCTCCCGATCGTATTTTGTAGCCTTCTTTTCCCTGTGCGCACGCGTCCCCTCCACGCTGCTCGCTCCTGTCTGCTCCGACATCTCCGTGCGATCCTCCTCCTCCATTTCAGTCTTCACACTTTTCTTTCCTGTAGGAAGTTTAGCCCTCTTACACTTGGCACCCCTTGGTGCCTCATGTTCCTCGCCGCAGGCAGAGCATAATTGCTTACTCATGGTCACGTGTAGATGCCACGTGTACCAGTGTGTCAGATAGCGTCGGGACGGAGCTGCTGACACGTCTTCACCGAGCAAAAATAGGAGGGGGGAGTGGGCAGAAGGAGGGTGAGCAGGAGGCCACCTGGAGGGAAGGCGGGGAGTAGGGCTGCTTGGAGCAGCTAACCTGCCCTCCAGGTCACACACCAACCACCAGCTCCACCTACCCAACACACTAAACTTATACAATTTGTCAAGGTGTTGGGGGGGGAAGACAATAGAGAACAGGATAATTACATTGCATGAATAATATACGCATAAGAGTTTATACATAACATTTTTTTTTTTAAAGAAATAAATGTTTTCAACTTAATGAAGACATTGTATATGACCATTTGAAGTGAAATGGGTTGTTGTTCAGAGGTTTTGATTAAGTTTGTGACACTTTATTTTCAATGCTGTTGACAATGTCACAAATTAGTGATGTAATTTTCTATTTATTTAGCTACATCCATCCCAATAAGATACATAATACACAATATTAACATTTACTTTTGATCTAAAATATCTCCCACATTATTGGGCTAAATGATGAAATCTAAATATTGACACTCCAATAATGGGTTCCTTTGAAATTTGCATTTCAAGTAAACTACCTCAAGTGGTACACAGTTTCTGAGAACGACCCGGTGTGGCAGTAAATCGCAAACCCCTGGAAATTGCACACCCCGGGGTTTGCGATTTATTAGGAAATCACAAACCCCCCCTGGAAATCGCAAACCCCCCTGTGTTTTGGGACCGATTCGGGCCAAATCTATTCAATGCGACTATATTTAACAGAATTATATATTCAAATCGTGAAATTTCATTAAATTAACCCTAAATTCGAAGCGTTATTAAGGCTACCGCCGCATTGGCGGTGATATTAATCGCCGAACGTAATGTAAACAAATCGCCGCCGCATCGACGTCGCGTTTCATACTGGCGGCGGCGACGATTTGTTTACTTTACGTTCGTCGATTCGAAAATATAACTAGTAATATCGCCGCCAATGCGGCAGTAGCCTTAATAACGCTTCGAATTTAGGGTTAAATTGGTAACCAAATAAGTGAAATTTGACCAATTTAACCCTAAACTCGACGAACGTAAAGTAAACAAATCGCCGCCGCCGCCGAATGGGGGGCTTGCGATCTCCAGGGGGGATATGCGATTTCCTAGGAAATCGCAAACCCCCCATGCCCATATATGGCATGGGGGTTTGCGATTTCCTAGGAAATCACAAGTGGGGGTTTGCGATT
This sequence comes from Branchipolynoe longqiensis, assembly GCA_030323885.1. Lineage (NCBI taxonomy): Eukaryota > Metazoa > Annelida > Polychaeta > Phyllodocida > Polynoidae > Branchipolynoe > Branchipolynoe longqiensis. Next base: position 29,129,595 of record CM059196.1, on the reverse strand, counting down.
TACAGGGTTTGCGATTTCCTGCTACACCGGATCTGTTATCATATCCCGTTAACTTTTTGGTCTTACAAGTATTGACCACTTTAATGATCTCATTCTCCTCTACCCCTGCTAAAAACATTGATTCAGGATTTTGTGTTTTAAAAAAGTCCAGTAGGTCTATATTTTTGTTATGCGCTTTAATATTTTTTGCTAAATTGGGGCCTACATTCACAAAGAAGTCATTAAAACCATTTGCTATGGCTTTTTTATTTGTAATAGTTTCTCCATTTGACTTAAACTTATTTGTGTAAGGAGAATGTTCTTGTCTTTTCGTTATAACAGTATTTAGTATTTTCCAAGTTCCTTTTATGTTATTTCTTTGTTGAGCCAATAGCTTATTATATTTATAATAGCCTTTTCACTATCTCTTAGAATTGATGTCAATATATTTTTTTATATGTTTTATACTTGTTTTCCACACTCTTTGTTCTTCATCGTAGATACTTTCTGTAACAGTTGGGGTTTTTTTTTGCATGCATTATGACGACCATTAGTAATCCATGGTTTTGTTTTGTTACTGAAGTCTTTAGCGCACACTTTTTTGATCGGACAATGTTTATTGCATAGGTCGACAAATGTTTTTATAAAATTATCATAAGCACTATTTACATCACTTGTATCCATGACACCATTCCAAACTTGTAATAATAGATCATTTTTCAATGCAGCAATACAATTTTCATCCTATTTTCTCGTAAGGGTATATTTTTTATTATAAGTTCTATTTATATCTGAATAGTTACAGCTGTCAAATATAGATAAATGTTCACTGATGTCACTTATAAGTAATCCACTGCTAATGTTGTGATCCAGTTAATTAGTGAATATGTTGTCAATTAGAGTAGCACTGTGGTCTGTTATCCTAGTTGGTTTAGCTATTGATGGATAGAGCCATACACTGAACATCATGTCCACAAATGTTTTTGTTCCTTTGTTATCATTATATTTTAGAAGATCAATATTAAGATCACTGCACAGAAAGAGTGTTTTTCTTTTATTTACATGTTTTATTACCATTTCAATTTGGTCAATGAAGGTTTGTAAATCTGAGCCTGGTGTTCTATATGTGCAATTTACAATCACATTTCTTCTGTTATTAATACAGAGTTCAACCGAGATGCTATCCATTATGCCATTAACAGTCAAAGACATAACATTTATGACCTTATAATCTCTGGAATTATGTACATGTTATATATATAGCAACTCCACCTCCTTTTCGATTTACTCTTGCAATATGATTCAATGTATAGCCCTCTAGTTTTAGTAGAGTCTCTTGACTGTCCTTCACTTCCAGCCATGTTTCTGATATTGCAAAATGTCAAAATTAATACTTATTTCATTTAATAGATTCTCAATTTTACTACAGTTTACTTTTAAGTTTCTTGCAGTTAGATGTATAAACAATATTTTGTTTATCATATTACTATTAGTGTGATTACATTCATCTATTGTTAGGTATTTACTGTTTGTATTGATATTTTTTATAAAAATTGTTGTTTGGGTCGATATCTTTTTCAAAGTCACACTCATTATAATCATTTATGCTATATGGTTCAAAGTTTAATGCTGAACACTTACTATATATATTTAGTCATTTATAATTTATACCTTTGTTGATAAGTTTGAATTCATTCGATCATTGTCCTCAAATTTTGATCTATAGACAAACACACGACTTCATACACACCATGACTACTCTGTCTAGTCAGTGTCACCAGTCTACCAATAACAATATTGAATATAATTAGCGGTCCAAATTTCAACCTCAAACGTTACATTGGTTTCTGCCTGAGATTATTCGGACCTACTGATGTTGGCAGTGTCACTATCGAATCTCGTGAATGCCAATGTAACCAAAATCGGTAAGACAGCATTTGCATCGGTAAAAACCGTGATCACACGGTGATCCAATGCCACTGGCACTGTGACTGTGACTGTGACTGACACGACTGTGACACTGCCACTGGCACTGGTGACTGACGAGTTAACTTAAGTAGCATTTCGAAACACAACGCACCTGCAAGGCAGGGCCGAAACAGTGACATACTTGCTATTTACTCGGAATCATGCCGATGATCGTATATACAAACAATGTGACAGGATGTGTGTTTAATTTTGCTTAACACCTCGCCACCAGCCAAAGCAGAGCCGGGGGTAAAAAGTGGGTGTTTCCTCCCATATCACTTCCTTTGAACTCATACTCATAGTCCATAGAGATGATTAGGCGTCCAGTCAGGGTCAACTTTTTCACCAGTTCGATTTCGGGCAGTCATGGGGATAACTCACCTTTGTGCTACTACTTCCTGAACAATACAACCACGTATGCCACTTCCGTTAAGTCATCCTTTAATCTTAGTACACAGTCATGATATCTGACGACACGGTTGGCACAGAACAGGGAACTTTTGATAGGACTTGCAACTCCTCGTCAAAGATGGCCGTTTCTGCCTGCAGAGGGGTGTGACAAATACGGAAATACGGGCTACCCGAATACTGCGCTGGCGAGTCCTCGTGCACCTACTGTCAGTATGGCACACTACTGGTACTTCTGGATCTTATAGCCGTACCGTGAGCTTGCAAAACGTCATGTGACAGTATGTATGTTGTTGTTGTTTTGGGGAGTTTTCAGTCGCATTGGTGCGCTGAAGGCTGCAAATCTGCAGCACTGAATGGGCACCGCTGAAAGCAGTCCCATGTGGTCGGGAGTTGGGTTCCGGTGTGTAGTGATCAGAGGAATTGAGGGGCAGGGGGGAGGGGGCGGAGGAAGAACAAGGCAGCCTAAGAGTCCAACCACAGTCCTCTGAGAGGGCCGGGGGAGGCTGGGTGGTTGGTGTAGTTTTACACCCCAGTAAGACCCTAGGCCATACAAGGATGTGCACCGACTTGTAACAGCACGCACTCATGGTGACTTTATAGTGCTGCCCCACTGGGAAATCAGGCCGCCGGCGCCATGACCCGATGTCCCACACAGTCACATTATCCTGACACTGTGCGCCCAGTCCCTGTCCTGATTTCATAACGCCAAGCGCCTAGCAGCAACAGGTACCCATTTTATAAGTCATTGGTTTGACTCGACCAGGATCCAAACTTCAGTCCCTCCAGATTCACCGGTATGCACCGTAAGTCCGGCATGTAACCATGTTGTATGTAGTTGTTGTTTTGGGGAGTTTTCCGTTGCATTGGTGCGCTGAAGGCTGCAAATCTGCAGCACTGAATGGGCACCACTGAAAGCAGTACCATGTGGTCTGGAGTTGGGTTCCGGTGTGTTGTGATCAGAGGAATTGAGGGGTAGGGGGGAGGGGGCGGAGGAGTAACAAGGCAGCCTAAGAGTCCAACCACAGTCCTCTGAGAGGGCCGGGGGAGGCTGGGTGGTTGGTGTAGTTTTACACCCCAGTAAGACCCTAGGCCATACCAGGATGTATGTAGATAAAGCATTCACCCGGTGTCGCAGTTTGAGCGCCCTGCCAGTTTGAGCGCCCTACCAGTGGTTGTATACTTTTGTCAAATAGATTTAAAAGCTTTCATTCGATCGATTAAAAATATCTTAATGCGCAATTGAAGAGGAAGATCTGAAGTATTTAATGTAACCTAAGAGCAATTTACTCTGGAAGTATTAAAAACAGATAATAGTGAAAGTTGGGATATTCTGAGTGTCAGTGCCAGTGTTAGCCTTACCAGATCATGGCCTCAAAAACTATTTTCGCAAAATAAATTCAAGAACTTTATTGGCTGATAAAAAAAAAAGCTGAATGTGAAATTGTAGAGAAAGATCTGAACTATTTAATAGAAACAAGAGAAATTTGCTTTCAAAGCACCCCAAATCACAAATTACTGTGATAGTTAGGGTGGTTTTAATGTTGTCTATCCGTGCATGCACAGAAGCAACAGAAGGGCGCTCAAACTGGCAGGGCGCTTAAACTGCGACACCTGTCCTCGCAGTACACGGGTGAATACCAACCCGATATAAAAACGGTCGAAAAAGCGGGTTACGGCAATGAGAGCCTAATTTCACAATCTAAGAAGCAACATTTATTCTTTACATATGTCTTATTGATAGCCCGCTACCTTTGAGTTGAAAAATATAATATAATATCTAATTTAATAAGATTTAAAAGTGAAATCAACGGCGTTCTGCGGCCGCCATCTTGTCTTTTTGCATTCTCTCCCATTTCACCAAATCTGTGCCGATATAAGTAGCCATTTGATACTGGAGCCACAGTTTCTAGTTCAGGTTCTATACTAAACCTATTTTCGCCCGTATTTACACTACGTTGTCCTTCACCCGTGTACTACAAGTACCAGGTGAATCTTTTATCTAATTAAGCCGTGTTCACAAGGGGCAGTTAATTCGAATCATATGAATCGACTTGCCTAGTTCAGATTTGGTGTGTGAACGCGCGTCTGAGTCGGTTTAGGGCTGATTCGAATCAACTAGATCGAATCAACTAGATCACCTCTGTAAGTGGTTTATATGAAGCAAATTTTATGAATCGACTTAGATCGCCCGTGTGAACGCAACCGACTAACTTGAGGCGGATTAAGGACGTCACACACATGCGCAGTCGAGACCTTAGTTTGTTGACTTTCCGGTCGATCAAAAGCGCATATTATATAATTTAATTAATGAAACCGCTATCTATGGTTCATAATTCCTTAATACTCATTACTGGTAAAGGTCACTCATTTGGCCATCCCATCTGGTCGGCCCTGGGTTGAAAATACTATGACTACGAGGCCCTTGGGAAAACAAATATTAATCTATGCCAGCGTCCTACAGTAGGTTTATAGTGTTTCTCCTTGCCACATATAATGAATTACTTAAAAATAAATCCTGAAGGTATTACCTACAGACACTTTCTCATCATATAGCAAAACATACCTCAGTAACGATATTTGTGCATATCATTAAAATATAGACCTACATATTGGTATGTTGTAGGCCCCCGCTATTCTGTTTTCCATGCATCTTAATAGCCTATTTTCATAGCCTAAGCAAAATCTTTAAAATACTCTTACCTAAACTTGAATATTCTTATTCCCTTAGTTGAGCATAATCTTGGAACCCGATGTTCAAAGCCTTTGAATAATTTATAAAATTACATCCAGACAAAGATTTGGATACTAAATGAAAATCATATCTGGAAAAATACTGACAACCACAATATAGGCGTACAATGTATTAATTGAGCTTATTTTGTTTGGAAATTTAAGGGTTTAAAATTGTTTTTTTATAATCAGGATTCAAGAACTAAGGGGTTTCCCCCCACTAAATCTCTGGAAGCCCCTGGGCTTCAGTCCTTAAACCCTATGCATTAACTCGGGACTGGGTATGACCTTCATTTTTAAAGTTACAAATGAAATAAAATTAATAGTATCCTATTTTAGAATTCTAAGAATTGTTCTAAACCTTTGTAAGTACAACGTTCTTCCCCTGGTTATATTGTGCATAATTGTAACGAGACTACTTTTGCAATTATCACTCTCTAGAATATTATCTCTAGGTCTTTAACTCTCTAAACTAGTGACTTATGCCCGACCATAGAAGCTAGTAGGCATATATAGTTGAATTAAAAGCATACTATATAATGCAACAAATTATATAGTGACCATAAAAAAGGAAGCTATATATGTAGGCCCCCATTGTCAATGGACAAATATGTACATGATAAGGTAACTAGAACTGTGTTCACACACGCACTTTAAATCGATTCATATAAATCGACTTGCCTAGTTCGACGCACATTCGCCGTGTGGACGCTACGCTAAAGCAATTTAGGGCTGAATCGATTTATCTAGTTCGCTTCAAGTAAACCACCTCGCGAGTTAGTATAGATGAAGCGATTTAGCTTAAATCGACGCAAGTGGCATGTGTGAACCCAACCGACTTACTTGAGGCGGATTAAGGACCTCACACGCATGCGCAGTCGAGACCTTAGTTTGTTGACTTTCCGGTCGATCAAAAGCGCATATTATATAATTTAGTCTATGAAACCGATAGCTGTGCACAAATATTTTTTTCATCATTTATTTTGAGGGTTTCACTGCCCAGCAGAAGTTTTGACCCTGCCAAACCAATACGATTCAGTCCATACATATCTAGGTCGAACCCACACTCTCTCGTGGCGACGTCGACTAACCGAAACTGGCGCTGGTTAGTCTGGACTTGCTCATGCGCAGATATCGATTTCCAGCTAAAAGTACTGCATGTGTGGACACGACACTAATTTGCTTCATCTATTTCGCTTCATCTAAATCGGCATAAAGTTGTGCCGTGTGAACGGGGTTTAGGTGTTAAACTCCTGTCTCACAATTTGGTTGTTGTTGTACATTACATACATACATACATACATACATACATACATACATACATACATACATACATACATACATACATACATACATACATACATACATACATACATACATACACACCTTTTATATGTGATGTCCTATACACAAATAGCCTGAAGTGAGACTACTAATTATGTGTGGTCTCTGTGGCCTAGTGGTTAGAGTGTTGGACTTGTAATCTGAAGTTGTTTGGTGATGTGGGTTCAAACCCCATCCACAGCAGAACCTTTTTTACATTCATCAACAAAAAAATGTTTTTCATCTATATCTGTTTCTCATTGAATTATACAATGTAATTGTACTAACATATATTTTACATTACACAAATATATTTCCTGATTGAACTACTCTAAAGAAGATTGAAAATACCCCAGTTTTACTCTCCCTTATCTCCACTCACCCAGCCATTTTTAAAACAACAGCTGCCAGCTATTCCCAGCCTCAGAACTGACCCACTTCTGGTGGTGAAGTGGGTCCCCTACTCTCCCCACACATACTTGGTTCATTTAAACATAAAACCTAAACAAAGTTGTGCTTGGAGAGCATTTGTCGGAGTACGCGCAGTGTCCCAGCGAGCTATAGCTGGTCCCTTTAAGCAGGGGAAATTTCAATTGTGGACGATTGGTCTTCCTCATTCCACTGCTCCTTGCCCTATCCTAATAATGCAGAGTGCCAGGCTAGGAAGCGACAAGTATAATTTTTGTATGTCATTGGTTTGACTCGACCAGGGTTCGAACCCACTATCACATGATCTACCAATAGGCCTACAGGAAATGGACGCTCTAACTAATTCGGCTATCCTATATAACAAAAACAAAGGAAATATGTGACAACATGACATAAATCTTTACAAAACAGTTGAAAAAACTCTAGCATTAATTTTCCATCACCCAAGTTGACACAAGCATTCGACAACTCAAAATGTATCTAGACGTATGTCATATCAACAATGGAGCGCCGTGGATAACTTCCCAAATGGCAAATGTACCAAGTATGTAAGTACGCAGATCTCATCAGCTTAACATCGATCAGTAGTATAAGTATTTAGCATTTTTGTTCAACTGTGTGTGTCCTTTGTAATTCCCCAATAAGCACCACCAATCATGAAATTATATATCATTTACTCTTTATTTTCGACACTTTCAAGTAAACTCTGATGAGTTCCCAAAGTACAGCCCTACAACTTCAAAGTACAACGTTCCAAGAATAGGAACTCATGCTGGCGTTCGGGCCAATCCCCGAAACGCTTTCAAACGGCCTTGGATGTTAAGCCAATCACAATGTTTCTTTCACCATAGTACAATTGCAAATACCTTCACACGGGCGTAATCGATTAATCGACTCTGGTCACCCGAGCCACTTTTTGGCGCATGCGCACATCCCGTAGACTCGGGTCGAATAACCGAATAAGCTTCTGCACGCTCGGGTGGAAAAAATGGTGGCTTAATCTAAAACCTAATTATTTGTTTTAATAACCAATATAAGTACAGCAAAATAGGATTTAAAGTATTTTAGGATCATATAAGCTGACAATCTGGGTTATTTAAAAAAAAGCATTAATACAACCTATAGTGGTAGCTGTTATCCTACAGGTACCAGCTCAGGCATTCCTAGCAAACCCCAGCCAAGAGGTGGGTTACTGGCGTCGGGTGGTTTTACACACGGCACGTGTTTTTGTCGACTCCACTCGCGGTGTTCGATTTGAAATTCTGGCGACTCGGGTGACCCGAGTCGCCCGAGTCGTGTTAATCGATTACAGGTGGCGCCTCACACTTTGAAATCGCCTCAGTGGCGACATCTTTGGAGAAAACTGGGGACCAGATTAAATAGCCAGCCGAACATCAGGCGCACGCAGTAGTCAGAGAGCGTGTATATAAACAGATGAGAGGGACAACTCCCATACTAGAGCATGTAACATCTGCCGACTGTGGCGCTCCAAGTGGTGGTTGTTGAACAGCTTAAGCATATGGGCAAACCTCAAGGCATTTTCAATGGCAGTGAGCAATCTTCATCCAGAAAAAGTGAAATATCTCTAAAACTACACCACCTAGAAACAAACTGATTGGAATACACATAGAAAACATGTTTATCAACAAGATTATATTAAATTGATATGGTTAGGGTTCTGGATTTCTATTAATTTGGAATAAAACTGACGTTTTTCACTACGCGTACGGCAAACTCAAGGCATTGTCAATGGTCGTGTGCAATCTTCCTACAGAAAAAGTGAAATATCTCTAAAACTACACCACCTAGAAACAAACTGATTGGAATACACATAGGAAACATGTTTACCAACAAGATTATATTAAATTGATATGGTTAGGGTTCTGGATTTCTATTAATTTGGAATAAAACTGACGTTTTTCACTATGCGTACGGCAAACTCAAGGCATTGTCAATGGTCGTGTGCAATCTTCCTCCAGAAAAAGTGAAATATCTCTAAAACTACACCAAATAGAAACAAGCCGCTTGTAACATATGGAAACATGTTTACCAAAGGATTGTATTAATTTATTGGTTAGGGTTCTGATTTTATTAATTTTTTGTTGTTTGTGTTGGGGGTGTGTTTGGGGTGTGTGTGGTGTGTTTTGTTTGGTTGTGGGGGTTGGGGGTGTTGTTTTTGTTTTTGTTTGGTACAGTCTTCAAATACACGATAACACGGTTTGGCCATATGCTCCATCGGT